>PVLD010024584.1:5747-25311 GCA_004027595.1 Dinomys branickii
TTTTTTTTATTTTAGAAACATAAAAGTACAAAAACATATTGACAAACAGACACCCATTATCATAGAAAATAGTACAATCACAACTAATCTATAGACAAGGTGATATGGTCTCAACAGTAGTTGTTGCTTTATCCATTGATATCTTCGAATTGTAGATGTATGGACCCATATACAGACATGTAAATTTAGTCAGACAGTTGTCCTGCTCCTTTTGCTAACTCTTTCTCTGGTCACATGGGCTTCTTTTTCTTCCTTTTTTTTTTTTTAACAGAGCACTACATGTCTGTGTTTACTTAGCTGGGTGTCAACCAAGATACCAGAACTCCTCATGTTCTTGTAACATGGGGTGACCCTCAGAGCAGAGGGATTTTCCTGCCTGGGCCACAGCAAAGACCTTCCTGATAGACATACTGGGGCGCTGTGAAGATCTTAGTGGCCTGTCCCTGTGCAGAGGCTGGGGAAGCCTTGGATGCCCAGAGAATGAGGAATTTCAGGGAAGGGGGTCCAAAGAGCAGGGGAGTAACCTTGTTAAACTGTGACCAGGACACAGAACGGTGCTGGAAGGCCTCCATGCTCAGGCTGTTGTCATTGAAGATCTTCTGGGCCAGGAAGAGGAAGTGCTCTGGGAGCAGTCCCTGGTTGGTCCCCACCTCAGCCATGAACTTGAGGTTCAGAGTCTCACACATCTTCTCCCAGGGCACGCGCTCAGCCACCACAAAAGGCACACGATCCTGGGACAGGGACAGGGCACCTCAGGCTATGACCACCAGGCTTCCTCAGCCCACTTCATCCTTCCTGTCTTCCCACCTGCCCCTCCCAGCACAGTCTCCTGAGCTGCAGCTCATAAACGTGGTGTTTTCGCTGTCGTAGACTCTGCTGCTACACCATGACAGCTGTTAAGACTGGGATGAAAAGGTCAGAAGCATGAAACCAGGCCCAGAAGAAGGAGTTAAAGTCACACAGGTTTGAACACGACTGCCATCCACCAGCTAGCACATCTCCACATTAGGACCAACCCTGTGGCCCGGCCCTTACTCTGGGTCTTTCCTTACCATCTCAGAGAAGGCATTGTCCCACAGGATAGTGGCTTTGGCATTGTTGTCTTGGTTGCCATGGACAATGACCACCAGAGGCAGAGACAGGGCCTGCAGAAGTGAAGGAAGAGTTCTCCCCGTTAGTGAGCAAGAGCTGTCCTTAGGAGGCTGGCTGCAGAAGACTCACAGAGCCAGTTAACGAGCTCGTGACATGTGACTCAACGCTTTCTGAAGGTCAGCGAGGGCCTCAACATAGAGAAGCGGTTATGAGCGAATGCTCTGGAGCAGGACTTTTGGGCTGGAACACCAGCCCCAATGCTTAGTAGCCGTGTTACCTGGATAAACTACTAAATCTCTCTGTGTCCTAACATCTTTATCTGTACAATGGGGCTAGTAACACAGTCCGGTAAGCCCTCCACTTGCTTACAAACAAGTCCTTTTCTGGGAGAACGTTGGTAAGTTGGATCGGTTGGGGTAAGTCCAACCAAGGGAGTCTTATACACCTTTGACACAAATACACAATGTGAAGCATATAAAAACTAGAAGGGAGATCTGTTTGTATCTGCGAAAATTCAAAACTCGAATGTACATAAGTTGGGGACTTGCTTTAATGTCACTGTGAAAATCAAACGTGCGTACGTAAACAGCTGCCCAGTGTATGAAAAGTACTTGACACGTCAGATGCTGTGCACGCTAAGTCTTGCTCCTCCTGCTCACCTTGGCTGCCCCGTGCACGACCCCACACTCATGAGGTTCATTAGGAGGGACCCAGGTATGTGGCATAGGTTGGGGGCTTGGGGTCCAAGACTGAGGTGGGGCTGGGCCCAAGGCTCACCTGGAGCTGGATAGGGAGTTTGTTGGGGCCAAGCGTAAAGCTGGTGGAAAAGAGCACTGCACACTTCTCCTCGGTGACCGATTCAGTGCCCTTCCGCTCACAACGCTTGATTTTCTTCAGAAGCTATGGGGGGAAAAGGCAGAGCAGGGGCGAGGAAATAGTGCAGAGATTGTTTCCCCAGGGCTCCAGGAACATGCCCCCCCAAGGACCCCAGCCTCCTCTCTCCCTGTCCTGGCGTCCGAGAGCCCCTCACCAGATTCTTGAAGAGGGCAGAGCAGCAGTTCCCAGGAATGCTGTTCTCCAGTGGCACTGTGTTATTCATGATCTCCCCGGTGCTCTCTCTGCCGGGGAGTCAGAGTGTGAAGGAGCTCGTCGCAGCTGGGCCAGGCATGATGAGGAGCTTCACTCCGTGAGCAAATTGCGTAGACTACCCATGATCACTGGCCCTGAATCTCTATGCCCCTACTTGGGTTTTTTTGGGGTTTTTTTGTTTCTGGTGCTGGGGATTGAACTCAGGTTCTCACATATGTGAAAGGATTCCCCCAGCCCCTAGCTCACTACTTGGGGTTCTTCTTCATCTTCTTAACAGAGTCTCACTGTCCTCACATTTCTGTATAGTCCAAGCTTCCAAGCTGGCCTGCCTTCAGCCTCAATCTCCCATGTACTGGCATTACAATACCACCATACCCACCTGCTTAGCTTCTTTTTCTTCTTTATTTTTTGAGACAGGGTCTTGCTATGCAGTTCAAGCCTTGCCTTGAACTCACTATGTAGCCCAGGCTGGCCTCGAACTCCTGTCTATCCTCTTGCCTCAACCTCCCACGTGGTGGGACTACAGGATTGTGCCACCACACCCGGCCCCCCCCCTGCTTAGATTCTTGAGGGAGGATCCTCATTCTGGCCAAATTCTGATGCCTCTGCCCTACTGCAGGATGACAGGGTCCCTTCCCTTCCTCTGTCTTGACCACCCAGGGTCTCCACACACCATGGTTCCTTCCTCACTCTCCTGGTCTTTATGATGCCAAGCTCCCCCTGGATCCTCTTGGCTCCACTGCCTAGCAAGTCTTCTCCACCCCCCAGGCCAGCCCCAACTTACATTCCAGCCCCAGGCCCCTGGGGCATGCTCAGCTCCCTGGCCTGCTTCTCAGTGACCATGTCGGCCCTGACCAGTGGAGGCTTGGCTGGAGCCCCCAGGAACCGCAGTCCCAGCAGGAACCGAATTCCAGCCTGGAACTTAGTCTGAGTCTTCAAAACCTGGGGGGGCTGCTTCTCCACCAGGAAAGATCTGGGAAGTGCAAGGGGGACACAGTGAGAGTTAGGCACTGTTCTGTCGCCTTTCTCACAAACCTAACCCCCTCCCTGTTTGGGGCCTGCTCCAGGTCAGGCTAGGGGCTCACAGGGCTCACCTAGTGACGAGTGTCTGCAGAACTTCATCCAGCCGGCTAATCAGTGATGCCCGGGTCTTGTGTTCAAGCTCCCCACCAGCTGCCCCTACCTCCTGCTGTATCTGGGAATAAATGTCCACCAGGTTCTCACACCTGGGGCCAGGACAGTGGTCAGGGGGCACAGGATACAGGTTAGATGTCTGCTCCGGCCCCAAATCCCTTTCTCTCAATCCAGGGAGAAAACAGACTACTGTGTGTGCAGGAATGGGCTGGGCAGTGGTGTGGCTGCAAAGCACCTGAGCTGAAGAGGGTTCAGGGACCTGCTCTGTAAGAGAGGTTCATTCCTGGTTTCTAGCCTCTCTTCCCCAGGGCCCTGATACCCAGGACAGCTGCCACCATAAATAATGCCAGAGGGGAAATTCCCCACCCACCAGGCCAAATCGAAAAATGTTCCCCATTCCTTCAGGCATAGAGCTTCAGGACAGAAGCACAGGTCGCATGAGCCCCAACTTGTGAACCCTGGACTGAGCACACTGGTACAGATACAGCTGAACAACTGGCACACCCCTGCTGGAACTGGCTTCTCTGAATCTTGCCCCACTCCAAGGCCCTTGGACCTGGATGCTCCCTCACACCTCTGCTTCCTCCAGCAGGAATAGCCGGTACCCGTCCTCAGCACGCCCCTCTTTGCCCATCAGCTAACCTCTCCTGGAGTGTGGCCAGGCTCTCCTCAAAGGGTGCACCATTTCCCGCCAGCTGCTGCTGCCGTTTCCAAATCTGGATCCTCTTCAGCAGCAGGCTCTGAGCCATCTCCAGCTCCCTAATGGTCTCCTGCAGCAGCGTGGCCAGTGCCTAAGGGCAGGGCAGGGCAGGGCAGGGCCTGAGCCAGGGTCACAAACTGCCTCCCCACCCAGCTCCCAAGGATAGGGCTCTTCTTCTTCGCTGCCATTCCCTTTCCTGCCTGTGTCTCTCTGAGGTCTAACTTCCATTCTTCCAGCTGTACTCTGAGCTCTGTCTCTATCTCGAAGTCCATTACTTACCTCACCTGGCCCAGTTCCATTGGCAGGAGTATCTATCAAGCTGTGCAGAGACACTGAGGGTGGAGGCAGAAGTCAGGTATGTGGACAGAACAGAAGTTCAGTCAAAACTGAAGTCTAAAGGAAATCCCTCCCTCCCACACTCTGCCCTCAACTGTCTTAGGACTCCGGGCCAAGCCTGCACCTTGTCTAGCTTCAGTCCCCTGATGCAAGGCTTCCCGGAGAAGGCAGATCTCCCCAGCTCGGTGCTGCAACCTTTGCAGGGCTGTGTTGAACTTGAGTTCTTCTTGCTTCCAGTGGAAGGGCATTGGCAGGTGGTGGAACTGCACAGGAGGCACAGGCGCCAAAAGGTGAAACTCTCTGCCCGTCCTTCTGTGCTGGGCCTCACTCTCTCTTCTCCCCCTGGGCTGTTCTTTCTGATCTTTGGGATCCCTCTAGGGAGAGGGATGAGATCTTTCTCCTAGAGGAACCAGCTTCTTACCCCTTGCTCTGTTCTCCCTAGGCCTTGTTATTCTCAGTCTTCTTTGAAGCTTCTCTGAACTTGCTTTGGATTCACTGTGGCTCCAGGGATTTCTTTTGGTCATACTGGGCCTACGATACTGCGCATTTTTTTTTTTTTTTTTTTTTTTTTTTTTTTTTTTTTTTTTTTGTGGTGCTGGGAATTGAACTCGGGACCTTGTGCTTGCCAGGCAGGCACTTGTTCCACTGAGCTATATCCTCAGCCCCAACACTGAGCCTTTTCTGAGTTTCATATTCTTTCTAGTTTCTTAGTGCACAATTTGAAGTCCGAAGGAGTTACCTTAGGGTGGGAAGAGGGGTATCACAATACCTGTTCCATAACAGCTTTTTTCTCTCCTTGAAGTATTTGTCTGAAAGTGGCAACAAGTTTCAGGGGGTCCCTCTGATATATGTTCTATGGAAGTGACAGTAGTGGGCAGTTAGCCGGGCTCTCACCCATGTCCTCCTCCTCCTCCAGTCCCCAAGCTCCTATTCACACAAACCCTGAAAGGCCACGCAACTGTAGATTTGAGAAGTCTCAGGCATTTGCAGGTTTTTCAAGTGTAATTTGTGTATTAGCTAGCAGCTAATCACAGAAGCGCTATCTTGCTTCAACGTCCACCATCCCATCAATTTTCTTCCAGCATCCAATGCTCAGCCCAGCTCTGCCTCATCCCGTCCCCTCCTCGTCCCTTCCCCCTCCTGCCCCACCTCCAGGGTGCTGATGTGCTGTAAGACAGTGCTTCCTTCTCCCTGCTCTCCTGCACAAGCCTGAAGACGCTGGACAGTGGCTGAAAGCAGGGTGCTCGCCATGTTGCAACAGAAGGCATCTGAGTTGACCAGGAACTCCCTGTGGGAAAACCAGGTTAGAGCGGCCTCAAGCGAGAGCATGCTCAGTTCCCTTGATCCTCTGGCCCACTTCCCTGTCCTTATTCTCCATCTAGATCCTCTATAGCTGCCACTCACGGCCCTCGCTTCTCAATCTTTCAGCTTTTGTGTGAACTGCCTCTGCCCCAATGCTAACCTCTCTCCTCTTTGACTCAGAGGTAGACTGAGAGCTAAAGGGTCTACAAGCCAACATGCATCGTTGGTCCCTGCTGAGGCTAGGCCACTACCAGTGGAGTACTAGGTCCTAAGTTCCAAATTCCATGGGGTGGGGGATATAAAGAGAGGGAAAGTGGAGAGGAGAGAGCATGGGTAGCAGAACTCACCACGGCTGGTTCTCCAGCCAGTCACCTAAGAGATGCCTCAGGTGCTGAGGGAAGTCAACATAGACCCGCTGTAGTTTTTCTGGGGACATCTTGGAGACCAGACTCCACAGAGACATGATCTGAGGCTTGGAGGGGGCCTAGAAAAGAGGAACAAGGCCATTTTAACAGGTACCGTGGCCAGGTGTAGTGGTGCATGCCTATAATCCCAGCACTTGGGAGGCCGAGGCAGGAGCATCTCCATGAGTTCAAGGCCATCCTAGGCTACACAGTGAGCTCAAGCCCAGCCTAAACTACATAGCAAGACCGAGTCTCAAAAAAAAAGGGCACCCAAGAAATGTGGCTTAGGGCTGGGGATATAGCTCAGTGGAATAAGCGCTTGCCTAGCAAGCGCAGGGTCCTGAGTTCGATCCCCAGTACCGCAAAAAAAAAAAAAAAAAAAAAAAAAAAAAAAAAGAAATGTGGCTTAGTTTCTGGGGCAGCCCAGACCTCCTTTAGATAGCCCTCCCACAGACCATCCCCACCAACAGAGCCAGGCCAACTCAAGTCACTGGCACCTTTGGTCATTGTCTAAGCAGAGTAACAGCTTCAGCTGTAGGTGCATATGGGAAATGGGGGTGAGCCGTGCTAAGCCTTAGCCAGAGGAGCAGGGTGGCAAAGGAATACAGCACAGTAGAAAAAGAGCTTTAGGTAACCTAGGCTCAGGTTCATGGGCAAGGAGCCTCCACTCTATGGGTCTTGATCTTCCCATGCATAAAATGTGAGAGCTGAAGGAGTCGAGAACTTTCCAAACTTGTTAAAACCATAGACAATTTTAGTTTCTAATCTATGGAACCCCAATGTAGTTGTCTCCCCTTATCTGGGTGGGACACCGTCCAAGACATATGAGTACTTGAAAATTCCAGTAGCACCAGAAACAGCAGGTACCATCAAACTCTATGTCTACTCTATGTTTTGTTTTATTGTTGTTTTCTGGTACTAGTGATCAAACCCTAGAGGCTTTGCACTGGATTACAACCCCAGCTCTAGTTCGGTTTTTATTTTTGAGATAGAGTTTTGCTAAATCACTAAGTTGCCCACGGTTGGGCTCAAACTTGTCTTCTTCCTGGCTCAGCCTCCCAGAGTGCAGGAATTTCAGGCATGAACTCCCATGGCCAGCTTGCTTCTACCTATACATAGGTGCCTATGATGAAATTTCATTTATCAGGTATAAGACAAAACTAATAATAATAACTACTCCTAAAACAGAGCAATTACAAGACTACCATAATAAAAGTTACTTACAACTTAAGAATTGTTTACTTCTGGCATTTTCCATTTAATATTTGCAGACTGTGGTTTACTGAAGATAACTGAAACTTCGGAAAGTAAAACCACGGGTCAGAGGGGACTACTGTACTTAAAAAGTATAAAACTAGCCAGGTATGGTAGCACGCACCTATGATCTTAGCACTCTGGGAGGCTGAGGAAGAAGCACCATAAATTTAAGTCCCACCCGGGGAATTTACAAACTTAGAGAGTCCTGTTGTGTTCGTTTTTTAAATAGGTCTGGCAAGGTAGCTCAGCAGAAGCCCCTTACTGGGTTCAATTCCCAGTACCCCTCCCCCAAAATGTATAAAACTGGAGTATGTTCAAGTCAAGTGTGAAAGGCCTAGAACTCTAGTGTGTCTACTTCCCCTCTCTGCCAAATGCTGCCCCGCGAAAAACCTCTCAAAATCCTATGGCTTCATTAGGTAATTTGGAAATGACCATGCCATCTGATGAAGAGAATGGCAGAGTGGTAATAGCTACAATTTATCATGCAAATACTCTGTAGGAAATATTATATTCTATATGGGGGTTCTTTTGTCTTTTTGAGACAGGGTCTCCCTATGCAGTTCAGGCTGGCCTTGAGCTCACTTTGTAGCCCAGGCTGGTCTCGAACTCTCAGTGATCCTCTTGTGTGCTGGGATTACAGGCGTGCACTACCATGCCCGGCTGTATGTTATCTTACTGGAATCTTACCATTTTTTTTAATACTGGGGATTAAACCTAGGGCCTCGTGCATGCTAAACAAGTGCTCCACCACTAAGATGCATACCCAGGGCCCCCACACTTTTTTAAAAGTACATAATTGTTCCCTTTTGTAGATGAAGAAATCCAGGTGCAGGGAAGGTTCCCTAACTTGCCCAAGGCCACTTTGCAAATGAGTTGGAAAAACCAGGCTCTGAATTCGAGCAGGGATTAACCTCTACCTTGTGCAGATAGTAACCTTCCCAGTTCCAGATCCCATAATTCTCAAAGGGGGCGGGGCAAGGAGATGGAGGAAAAGCAGCAGCAGGAAGACAGAGGGAAGAGGGCAAGAGAACCCGGAGAAACAGTGAGATTAGTCTGTCTGGAGCTGAGATGCTGAGAGGAGGAAACCAGAATGCTAGAGGGCTAGGAGGCCGGCTGAGAGGAGAGAAGCGGATGGGAGGGAGGACAGGAGGGATGAGGTGGTAGGGGAGAGCCTTGTGCCCCATTTTGGAGGTGAGGGGTTGCAAGTTGGGCTGGGTAAACCAATAGTTTCCCAGGGGTCTCTCTCAGGTAGCTTTTCATAAGGTGAGGGTGGGGTGGAAACCCTCTGGATCTCCCCCAGCCCAGGAACGCAAAGCAAATCCTGCTGTGAGCTTCTTACCCGTCCCAGGGCTCCCACAGGGGTGGAGAACAGAGGCCGCTTGCCTGGACATCCCCACTCTCCGCCCTGCTCCATCCTCTCCCCATCCGGGCTTCCCTGAGCTCCTCCCCCAGGCAGAAGCCTTCCCCTTGGAGCTCAGGGTCCCCACGCAGGGCTTCCTCTAACCATCCATCCTCCCCGCCTCAGGAGGGGGCACCCTTTGGGGCTCCATCTAGCCTGCGTTTCAAATTCAAGGGAGAACTTCATTCCTCTCTTCTCTTTTTCTCCCATCTCCAGAGTGATCAGATTCTAGACCCTCGATGCCCAAGGTAAGGAGGAGCCGAGCCGAGGTAACAAAGTGCCCCCTCACCCAGCTCTCAGGGGTACCGCTGGCTTTCCCTTAGGGGGAAAGGGGAGAACCCCAAGCCCTAGGCAGCCCCCTTTCCTCTACACAGCCTTGTTGAGTGAAGGCCTTCCTGGCACGGCCTAGCTTCAAATTTCCAACTCCTCTCTCCGCAGACATCAGGAGGTCACATTTCTCCCTCCCCCCTCCATCACCAGGCTGGGTCGGCTGATCTGCCCAGGATAGGAGCTCCTTTTGCTTTGAGACCCCTGGAGAGGAATGCGCAGGAACTGTGCGAGGGGGCGGGACCAGCGTGCTCTCCCAGTATCCAAGGGGAAGCCCAAAGCCCAAGATCCCCATCCACCAGCTGGGGTGGGGTCACTACCCCCATCATCACCTCCACCCCTGTAGTCCCGAGTGCTGTGTCTGTGAGAGCCCCGGATCGGGAGTGGAAAGAGCTTCTCCGAGTTGCCCAGTGTGTGTCTGGTGAGGGGGGAGGGGAGGGTAAGGCGCAGGAGGTGTAGCCAGGCCCGCACGAGGAGGGTTAATCCCGCGCAGCCCAGCGGCCCGGCCCGCCAGCCCGCTGGGAAATCTTGGCGTCTATGGCAGCCAAGCGTGCAGCAGTTTTGAGGGGGGGAAATTCCCCCTCCTCTGGGGCACCATGAGGTCTGCTGGGGCTCGCTCGTCCCCCTCCCCTCTGGCCACACCCTTGAACGGGAACTTTTAGCGGGAGGCAGAACAGGAGTTTGAGGAGAGCCCACTGCCCCGGCCATCAGCCTTCTAGGGAGGGGCAGCCACTCCTCGCACACGCAGAGGGACCCTCCCTCGGGTCCCCTCCCTAGCTTCCCACGTCCTGGAGCTGGGAGGGGGGAGAAAGCGCCCCGCAGCGGAGGGCAGCGCAGAAGTCTGGGCCCGCTCCAAAGTCTCCAAGGCTGGGTGGGAAAACCCTGTGCCAGCAACCATCAGCATCCCTAGGGGGCCAGTGCCCCGCCCAGGGGAGGACCCCGGAGGTACCGATGGCCCATCCCCCACACTCAGCCCCCCCAGGCATCCCCTCACCTCAACACCCCTCTTCGGTCTTCTCCCTCTCAGCGGCCACTGCCTGGTCCCATGGGCCTGTAGGTCTGTCCGGTGTGTTCAGGGCTGGCTCTGCTAGCACTCCCCTCCACCACCACCACCAAAAAGTAAAAAACAACACACACACAAACACACACACACACACACACACACACACACACACACACACATACAGTCCTCTCTGGCCGTCCTCCCCAGTGCAAGCAGTGGCTGCCCAGCCTGCTGTTTCCGGCTTCTCGTCTACCCAGGTCCCTCCCTGGAGCTCTGACGACACAGAGAAGAGAAAGTGGGCTGGAGGAGGAAGAGGAAGAAAGTGGGGTGAACGTATGTGCCTCCTGCGCGGGGTGGGGATCACGTCGTGGAGAGGGGTGCAGGGCTGGGCCTCCCGGCTTCGAGGCCAGGCTGGAGGGGAAGGCGGCCCCCCACGTACTGCAGCCTGGGTCAACAGCAATCAGCTTCACGCAGCGTCAAGCACAGCCGCGCCAACCCAGACTGCGTGGCTCTCCCGCTCAGACTTTCTCAGGGGTTTGGAGCCACGAGGGACCCGGCTCTCGGAGGGCCTCTGCAAAAGCACCTCCCCGTGGGCTTTGCGCTCCCTCCAGTGGAGGACCCTGAAAAGCAGCCGCCGTGGAGCTCCAGGCTGTCTGAACCCCTAGGTTCGCCTCCCTTCTCGGCGGCGGGAACCCGCAGAGGTCGCGTGACCACCGTGACAGCCGCTGCGAGGCTTGGAGGAGGGGAGCCCTGGGCTCGGAGTTCTGGAAGCCTCCAGGAGGCCCAGGCTCTGAAGACCATCCTTGGCCGTGCTTGCAGGGTGCCAAGTCCTCGGGCCACTGGGTCAGCGGCGCCAGCCGGAGAGCGGCCTGCCACCCCCAGGGACGAGTTTGAATACGAATGTGCTCAGCGCAGCCCTGGCAAAGTTCCTGTTTCTGGGATAAATATTGAGACACACCCGGAAACCAATACAAGCACAACTTCCCCGGCTACAGGGCTACACACACGCAGGCACACACACACACACACACACACACACACACACACACACACACACGAGCACACACACGCACACATACGCACACACACTTGCTGAGTCACCGTTCTCACTAGCAGTGTTGTCCATGCAGTTTTGGCCGTGGGGGGAGTTGGACAAGAGCCAGGGACCCCGGGTTGGGACCCCAAACCAGAGCCGGGTGTGTGGAAAGGGTGGTGTCGGAGGGGGGCAGTGGGAGGAGTTTTCTACTCCCCTCCTCTCTCCCTCCTAGGCTGGCTGAAAGGCCAAAGCTAGGCCTGTGCTGCCCCCTGGTGTCTGAACTGATTTCTCCCCTTCCCGTCTGCAAACCCGCGCCTCAGTGCGGGAGTGCGGGTCCCAACAGTCCGCGAAGGGGAGGAACCCGCTGCACAGTGCAGCGATTAAGAGTTTGGACCTTGGACGTGAGCCACTTAGGTCCAAATCCTGCCAGTACTACTAACTGCACAGCCCAGGCAGTTTACTTTTTTTTCTTGTCTTCTTGAGACAGGGTCTCGCTATGCAGTCCAGGCTGGCCTTGAACTCGCTTTGTAGCCCAGGCTGGTCTCGAACTTGTGAGGATCCTCCTGCCTCAGCCTCCCGAGTGCTGGGATTGCAGGCGCGCACCACTAGGCTCGGCTCTAGGCAGTTTACTCTTTGTGATTCAGCTTCTTCATCTGTAAAACGGAGCAAATGAGTTGTTCAGGTTGTGAGACTGAAATACTCCTCGAGAACTGTGAACGCTTGGAACAGTGCCTGGCATTCAGTGAACATAAGACACCATTCTTATGGTCAAGAATAAGGCGGGTGTGAGGAAAGCAAAACATCTCATCCTACACAGGGCTCCTCGGCCACAAAGTCAGAACCTAGCAGGGGTGAGTGTATTTGACGGGTTCATTGTGTCTGCAAAGCAGCCAAATGAAGAGGAAGGACAGCACTGGGGAACACAGCAAGCAGAGAACCTGCCCAGCAGTTTGCTCAGCAAGCAACGGGTGGAGGTGCTCAGGGTACGCAACCTTTATTTGAGCACTCAGCTGCCCACTCTGCCTGCAGGCATCCACAGATGATGGCTTGACCCAGGCTTTGTCACCTGAGGGTTTCAGGGGGTCCAAGTCCCCCAGGACAAGCAGGGAGACGTGGAGAATAATGGCAATCTCTCACTTTGGCTCCTTGTAAACAGGAAAAAGTGAGGCACAAGTATTGGTAGGAAAATGATATTTACTGTCTTCCTTTCCCACTGAGTGAACCAGTCGGGACATCATAATGTCACACAAGCAAACCCAGCATTTAGAGGCAAATCTGGGTTGGGTCTGACTCCACCTTATAGCTTTGTGACTGTTTATTAACCCCTCAAATGATGACAATCTTATATGTCTTTCCACAAGGCCTGGACGATGGTGAGGAGGCTAAGGGCACCAAGCTAAAGAAAAGCACTCTTCAGATTATGCAGGTACAGACCTTCAAATGACACCCCACCTGCCTGACCCTGAAAGTGGCAGCCCTGTTACCATGCCTCCTCTAGGCCCTGCCACCCCACCAAATGGCTGTAAAAATATGAGACAGCCAGGCCTGGTGACACGGGCCTAGTAATCTCAGCACCTTGGGAGGCTGAGGCAAGAGGATCGAAAGTTTGAGCCCAGCCTAGGCAACTTAGTGGCTTAGCAAGAGTCTGTGTCAAAATAAAAAATAGAAAAGGAGCTACAGATGTGGTTCAGTAAGAAAGTCCTGGGTTCAATACACAGTACCACCACCACCACCAAAAAAAAAAAAGGATTGCATGAGAGAAAGCATAGGGAAAATAGCACTTTATAGTGTGTGAACCACAATCCAGTAGTGAGTCATAAAATGAATTTGATGAGTACATTAGTTTGGTATGCTGCTGTAACAAAGTACCACAAACTCAGTGGTTTACAAAACAGGAAGTTATCTCACAATACTGGAGGCTCTGAAGCCTTTTTTTTTTTTTTTTTTTGTCTTTTTGAGACAGGGTCTCGCTGTGCAGTTCAGGCTGGCCTTGAGCTCACTTTAGCCTAGGCTGGCCTCAAATTTGAAAAGACCCTCCTGCCTCAGCCTCCCAAATGCTAGGATTACAGGCATGCACCACCATGCCCGGCTTTGAAGCCCTTCTGAGAACTATGGAGGAAGAATCTATTACAGGCTTCTCTCCTTGGTTTATAAACTCAGTTAATGTTCATGCGGTATTTTTTAAATGCCAGTCTGCTGCCGGACTTCCCCTTTTTATCGGGGTACCCATTGTATTGAGTTAGGACACATTTCTGGTGACCTCATGTTAACTTTATTACCTCTCAAAATAAGATCACATTCTGAGGTGTTGAGAGTTAGGACTTTAATATATGAATTTTTGAGGGATGCAGTTCAGCTCCTAGCAGTGTCTTGACAATCACTATTACAAAATGAAGTAGAATAGAATAGAAAATATCAGAAGACATCAAACAAAGAGAGATAAATACTGTTCAGTGAATCTTTTTTTTTTTCTCTGTATATCTGAATTCTGGGTCATCACATAAAACTACTTTGTAGAGCAAACTCTGTGCCCAACACAGAGCACCCCTTGGATGTTGGTGACCATCTAGTATCACTCTGCGTCACTTTTAATTATTTTATGGACACAGCCTCCTTCCTCAGCAAGAATACAAGTGCAAGGAGGGTATACGCTGCTAAGCAGCAGCTTAAAAAGACAACCTGCACCCTTGCTAATAAATATTCAAAGGCTAGCCATGGTATTAGTGTCTGTCCTCAGACAATTTCAGCTGAGAAATAAGTTGAATGAGTTATCACACAGTGATACTATGGGATAACCAGGGCTTGTACATGCCTGGTAGCACACAGGAGGGGAGCACCTAAACTAAGTGGGGGGGTAGAGGAAATCAGGAAGACTTCCTGGAGGAGGTGATTCCTAAGCTAGCTCTTGAGGGAAGAATAAGGCATTAAAAAAAAAAAAAAAGAATAGGGCATTATCCAAGCAAGGAACAAGGAGAGAACCGAATGAGCCAGAAGCATATGCAAAGGCATGGAGACCTGTGGAAGCTTGTTTCCTTCTGGGAACAGCTGGTGGTTGGCAACGGGGAGCATCGGAGAACGTAAGCAGCGAAGGGATAAGATGAAATGTCGCAGAGCTGTCGCCCTAGCTGCAGAGTGGAAGGTGGACTGAGGAGGCCAGTGTGAAGCCAGGACACCAGATGAAGAGGTTCATAAACTAACGGGGGCCGAGGTGAAGCTCTGTGGGACTGAGACTGGTGAGGGAGAGACGCGGAGGGATGCAGATGGGCACCAGATGAGGAAAGAATGCAGTTAAGGAGCTGGAAGTCTCAACCAACCTAAAGACCAGGCTTCGCGGGAGTGAGGGAGGTGAAGAACTGGTGGGTTAGGCGTTGTGGTTAGAGACCTAGGGCCTGCAAGTTCAGTCCATCTCGCCTGGGGGGTGTGTTTCTACAGCTTGTTATGGGCGTAAGTGGGGCGGGTGCATCCATCCATGGAGCTGAGCAGGACAAGGAGCTGAGGGGCTGGCTGGGCTACCTGTGAGAGCTCTGAAGCCAACCGGGTTTGCAGAACACCTCAGGGGACTCAGGTGCCAAAATCTTCAAGGAGTGTGGTCAAGTCACCGGGACATCAGTAAAAGGCAGCTAAAATAAGAAGAACCAGAGCAGAGGTTCACGCGCCTAGCATTCATGAGACCCTGGATTTGATCCCCAGTGGTGGGAGAAGGAGGAGAACCGACACCCAGTGGAGCTTCCCGTGCTACTCCAATTCCTACTTAAAAGTCAAAGCACTGCACATTCTATCCTAAATAACCCAGTAAGATGAAACTGTGCTCCCATAACAGTAGCATTACACATATGTGGCTATTTAATTTTTCATTTCCTTTTTCTACGGCAAGGTTACTGTGGTTGAACTCAGGACCTCCTGCATGCTGGGCAAGTACTGCATCACTGAGCCACATCCTTAGCCTGTTTTTTACATCTTATTTTGAGACAAAATTTTGCTAAATCCCCAGTCTAGCCTCAAAACCTGTGATCCTCCTGCCTCAGCCTTCTGAGTAGTGGGAATTACAGGCATGTACCATCATGGCCAGCTGTGGCTTCATTCATCCAATCATTCATTCATTCTGCAGGACTATGGATTGAACCCAGGGCCTTTACAGAGTTACCTTCTCAGTCCTTTTGGGGGGGTCAGTTTGTTTTGAGAAAGGGTCTCACTAAGTTGCTAACTTGCCTAGACTGGGTTCAAACTTGCAGTCCTCATATCTCAACCTCCTAGAGTTCTGAGATTACAGTTGCCTATCACCACACCCAGTTTCTGTGGCTGTTTCATTTGAATTTTGTCTCGGTTACTTTTTTCTCATTGCTGAGACAAAATACCCAATGCCCAAAATGAAGGAAGGAAAGGTTTATTTAGCTTACAGTTTGTGGAGGTTTCAATCCATACTTGGCTGGTTCTGAGGCAGAGTAGCACATGGCAGAGGGAAAACGTTCATGGCAGCAGAGCACAGCAAAAGCAACCAGCACAAAGGGAGAAATGGCTGCAAGCAGCCTTTCTTTCCCTTACCTTGTAAACAGCCTCCCCCCACCCAGGAGGCGTGTACCTCTCACACAGTCTCTATGCCCTCCTCTTCCACAGGCTCAGGGTGTGTACAAAGTAAGCACCCTGGCTTTCTGCTGAATCCCTCAGCCAAACCTCTAGACTCCCCAAGTTGACACAATCAACCATAACATTATATATATCAGTACTGGGAATCGAACTCAGGACCTTGTGCTTGCCAGACAGGCACAGTGCCACCGAGCTATATTCCCAGCCCTTCCATTTGAACTTAAAAGTTTAACTCCTCAGACACATTAACCACATTTGAAATGCTCAACAGCCACCTAGGTTTGTGGCTGCTATGACAGCACTGACCTGGGACCTTTGATCATCACAGAAAATTCTACCAAAGAGTGCTGATAGCCTTAATTTTACAGATAAGAAACCTCTCAAGGAAAGCTTAGGCAACTTGCCCAGGGCCAAAGTCAGGGGGCTGGGAAGAACCCAATTAGTTTGGTGTCAGCACTGTTGCCCTTAAGCTGGGTGCTAACATTTCAGTGGAAGGAGAGGTACCTGGCCATAAGAGGAATTTTAGATGCCTACTGGGTCAAGCACTGACGGTGCTTACCTTCTTCCTTGCTAGTCGAATCTGGATTTTTGCACAGGTGTTCTCTCGTGTTTGGGAAGGCGGTGCGAATCTAATCAGCTGAGCCAATCAAAGTACCTCTATTGCTCCCAGCCAGGACCCACTTCCAGTCAGTAGGACTTAGAGAATTCCTGGAAAAGGTTTTATTCTTCTTCAGGGCCACGCCCATTTGTGAGGACCAGAGCAGTTGCCACCAGGTCCAGTATGTGAAGAAAAGAACCCTTGATGACTCATCCAGCTTTGGAGCTGCTCTTGGTTCTTCCTTGTTCAGTCTATTTTGATTGAGTTTTGTGTTACTTGCTGGTAAATGCGGTCCTGACTGGGGCCAGAGGAAATATACAGCCCAGAGCAGGCTGCCTATCCACGCACCCACCACCCTCTGTCTTGTGCAACTTACACTTAGGAGAATATCTCAGTGAAGGAAGAATGTCTTCAGAGAAGAGCCAGAATGCAGACAAGAAAAGAGGGGCCTGGGTCCTTGTGGTCAGGAAAAGGAAGCACCAGGCCTGATGGAGAAGGGTGGGTGCCCATCAGGGCCTGCCAGGGATGACAAGATGTGAGTAGTGGTGGGGTCAGCTGATTTCCAGGCTCCACATGGAGCCCCAAGGCTCCAAATCCTGGGCTTACTGTGGCCAATAAACCTTCACCTCACAGGATAAGCAGCAGCCGTGGTGGGTGGGCGAAGCCAAACATCTCTGGATGGAGCCAGCTGTGGTCAGGACTGAGCTTCAACAAGGAAATTCCAGCCCTCTAATTACTGTCTTGCTTTACGCTCTTCCTCTATGCAGCCAAGATTCTTGGGAAATTTATTCACATGCATTGTCTTCCCTTGCTCACCTCCTTATGACAGTGCAAGCAAGTTGCTGCCCCCATAAGACCAATGAAACTGCTGGTCCGTGTTACATGTCTTTTTTAGGTGTTGAGAATGATGGCACACCCCTTCCCTTATCCTGCTGGGGATCAAACCCTGGGCTTTGCATATTTTATGCAAGTGTTCTACCCCTGAGCTTCAGCCCCAGCCGTGTTGGTCATTCATTAAAACTCCTCTCTAGCTGTTTTCACGGTACCCCTTTCTTGGTCTCCCTCCCACCTCTGTGTGCTCTACATTCCCTGCGTGATCACATTCACACCTGACGCTCTAAGGCCGAGCAAGTTAACCCCGTTCTCTGGGGGCCAGACCCCTGGATTCAAATTTCTGTCTTACCACGTGTTTCCTTTATGACACTCAAACTCCTAGCAAGATGTAGGTCATGGGCTTGGAGTATAGCTCAGAGGCAGAGCCCTCGCCTAGCACACACAAGGCCACAGCTTCCCTTCTCAGAACCACACACACAAAAAAGTAGATTGCTGGTCTTACCCCATCCTGGGCAGTGGATCAGGGGAACTGCCATTCTGATTGTTTGGTTTTTTTTTGGGGGGGGGGATTCATTATCAATTCAGTAATATACATAGAATGTATTTGATTTTTATCTTTATTAGAACATGTTTGTAGCACCTCGTGACTACATTTATTGTGGGGAGCTGGGACATGTACCTGAACATAACACACCCTAATTATTTTTATCGCCTCTTCCCTTCCTCTCCTATCTCTTGGTTCCCTTCCCATTTGCAAAAGGTCTGTCTCTCTGTTTCCTGTTGTCTGGCTTTTATTTTGTTCTTTATTCAGACTTTTGAGTTTCTCACATAAGAGAAACCGTGGGATATTTGAGCTTGTGTCTGGTTTATTTCATTTACGTTCTCAAGGTGCACACATTTCCCTACAAATGGCTCAAATTTATCCTTCTCTGTAGCACAGGGGTACCCTGTTGTGTATAAATACCATGTTTTCCTTGTCCTTTCATCTGTTGATGGACATACAGGCCACTTCCAAGATTTAGCTATTATGAATTGTGCTGCTATAATCATAGGCACGTAAGTGTCACTATAACATGATGTCTTTAATGCTTTTGAGAAGACACCTAGAAAGGGCATAGCTGAGTCAAATGGAATTTCTATTTTTTAGTTTCTTGAGGAATCTCCATACTTATCTCCATAGTGATTGTATCAGTTGACATTTCCATCAACAGGGAGGGAGGTTCCTTTTCTCCCACAGCACCACCAACACTTGTTATTATTTGATTTCTTGTGATGGCCATTGGGCCTGGAGTAAGATGGAACCTCCCTGCTGTTTAATTTGCGTTTCTCTAATGGCCATCAGTGTTGAACTTTTTCATGTATTTATTGGCCAGTTGTACTTCTTCTGGGAACTGTTCACTTCAGTTGCCCAGTGTTTGATCAAGTTTTGATTTGGAGGGTCTTGAGTTATTCATATACTCTAAATATTAGTACTCTGTCTCAGGCGTAGCTGGCAACATTCTTTTTTGTATTCTATAGGTGGTCTCTTCACTCTGTTGTTTCCTCTGCTGTGCAGGTTTTCAGTTTGATATAATCACATCTGTTGATTCTCAATGTTATTTCTTATGCAATTGGAGTTCTAGTGACGAAATCCTTGACTCCAGCTATGACATCAAGTTTTGCCTATTTTTTATCTTATAGCAGGTTAAGTACTTTACAGGATGTTTTGGGTTTTGTTTTGTTTTTTTTTTTGAGATAGGGTCTTGCTATGTGGCTCAGGCTGATACTGAACTCACTATGTAATCCATCCTGGCCTTAAACTTGTGGCAATCCTCCTGCCTCAGCCTCTGGAGTGCTGGGATTACAGGTGTGCACCACTAACCAGGCTTACAGGATGTATTTTTACGTCTGGCTGCTTTAACTCTACCTGTTTTGAGACTTGTCTGATATGTCACAGGTATTTGTTTGTTTATTTTTATTGCCGAGTAGTACTGCATTGTAGAGATATACCAGTTTATCTTTTTTAAAAATAAATGATGGACACCTGACTGATAGCCACTTTTTGGCTGTGAGGAAGAAAACTGCTGTGAACATCCTATATTCAAGTCTGTGTGTAAGTGTGTGCTTTCACTTCCTCTTGGATAAACAACTAGGTTTAACCCCTGGGTCAAGGGGCTGGGGATATAGCTCAGCGGAATAAGCGCCTGCCTAGCAGGCGCAGGGTCCTAAGTTCAATCCCCAGTACCACCAAAAAGAAAAGAACAAAAAAAAACCAAAATGAAAAAAAAAAAAAAACCTGGGTCATAGATTAGGTGTGTGCTTAATTACATAAGAAACTGCAGCATGTTGATCCAAATTGATACACACTTTACATTCCCACCAAGGATATAAAACAATGCCAGTTGCTGTACAGTCCCATTGTTTGACATTGTCAATTTTTAAAAGTGTAACTATTTTGGTGAGTATAGAGAAGTATCACTTTTTTTTTTT
>PVLD010024585.1:0-17122 GCA_004027595.1 Dinomys branickii
AGAGAGAGGGAGAGAGAGAGAGGGAGAGAGAGAGAGAGATTTCCATACTAATTTCCTGGTGACAAATTACCAATATTTTACAAAAGTTTTTACTAGGTAATTGTATGTGGCTTAAATTATTTTTAAAAGTGTCATTTTCATGGGTATCAAGTCTATATAGATTCAGCATTTAGAGAATGAGGCTTTCCTAAAATTCCACATGCAGGAGGGAAAGAAGGTGAGTGTTCGCACACCCAGATGCTTAATGTATATGACCAGGAGGGTCATATACATTCTTGTGACAAGCAGTTAGGTCTACAGGAGAAGCCAGTAGTCACATGTTAGAAAACCTCTGGAACTATTTGTAAACAGGGATGATGATTCATCTTTAAGTCACAGTATTTTTCTGGGGAAAGAAAACATAAGAATTTTACTAGTTGCTGAATTGGTCACCTCTATTTACTAACAATAGCTAGTATTTATCTACCAGCTGGTGTATTGTTATCAGTGTACAAATGAAAAGCCTAACTCTTAATATTTGTCTTCTCTCAGCCTATTTCTCAATTTGTCCCTACCTGGCAACTGGGTTTATTTTTTGTGTATTGTTTTGGTTGTTTTATGTATACACAAGATAATTCAAATGTGTACGTATTCTTAATCTTGCCCCTCTTTACAACATACACACAAAAATAGTAAGTTATTTTACTCCACTGCACCTTAGTTTTCCCCTTGTAATATGTCTTGGGGTGCTTTTTATGAAATACATCAAGAGTTTCCCTGTTCCTTTTTACCACAGAGATTCTACTGTATGCATACACAACCATTTGTGGAGCCAGTTTCCTTACTGGTGGGGTTTTACGTTGTTTTTCATCTTCTGTCATTTCTAGTGCTTCAGCAGTGACCTCAGTGTTCACCTATCATTGCACACGTATATAAGATAAATTCCTAGAAGTGTAATTACTGAGTCAAAGAATGTGTGCATGTGTAAATTAGACACCTGTCACTCAGACAGCCTTCACATTGGTCACAAACCACTTTCCTTGGCTACAGCTCCAGAAATATTCAAGATGGATTTTACAGGAAGAATTGAGCAGCCTCAGATGGGAATCCTGGAGAGTATAGCTTGCTTCCTGAAGAAGCTTTCACTATACTGGCTCCTGGCCTTCCTGTGGAAATCCCCTAAGCCTTCTGGGAAATGTATAATGACCCAAGCCAGGCCTCGTGCGGCAGTGGCAGGAAAGCCTCTTTTCATCTCTTCATTGCAGCAGTGGTTTTCCTGGGGACGTGCCAGAAGCATCTACTGAAGATCATCTTTTCTTTGTGGCTAAAATACACTTTACTATCTGCCAGGAAAATGCCAAAGGATGGTAATTTCTACCTTGTAGTCTCAGCCCTGTGGAGCAGAAGGCCAGTTAAAATATTCTCCTAGTTCTTAAAACTTGAGTCCAAGATAAAATGATTCAAACCTAGGCTATTATTGGTGATTGACAATGCCCTCCCCGCAAAGATGGAAGCTGTGACTTGGGCATAAGAGCTTCTGTGTAGGCCGTGTGCGTATGAGAGAGACTTTGGAATATAGATAAGAAACAGTGGGGCAAAAGGGAGAGGGAAATGAGAACTTGACCTGTGCACAATTATAAGGAGACTCAGAATTTTATAAGCAGGGCCAGGAATCACTGCAGGAAAAAGCTAACATTTCCTGGGG
The DNA here is from genome assembly GCA_004027595.1 of Dinomys branickii. Lineage (NCBI taxonomy): Eukaryota > Metazoa > Chordata > Mammalia > Rodentia > Dinomyidae > Dinomys > Dinomys branickii. Next base: position 1,685 of record PVLD010024585.1, read on the forward strand.
ACTAGGACACCCTCCCTCCTCTCTCCATCTTAGCTTTGGGCCAAGTCTGTGTCCTGTGGGACTTGATGGCACTGTGCCCTCTTTGCTTTCCAACTGCCCCTGGCTTCAAGCCCATTCCCTCCTCAAGCTTAGCTGGGCCTCCTGACTGTGTCCCCGGTTGTTCTCAGACTTCAGGTGACCACAGTTCTCAGGAATTCCTGCAGAGTTCTTTCTCTGGTTTTATTTTTCACAAGCACTTTCCCTGGCCAGAAAGAGTATATTTTTGTGAAGCAAGTTCCATCCAAGGCTCCTGGACTATAGACAACAGCTGGGAGGCTGCCAGACCACCATGGAACACTGCAGATTGTAATCAGCAGTGGAGGCAGATGCTCCTCAGGCCCTGCCAGAAGTGAGGGGACGCAGTTCACAGTGTGCTCAGCAGTGAGAAGGAAGCTTTTCAGTTGCTCCCTCGCTTTGCTCCCTCCTGTTGCCAAAATTCGTCGTCTGCTCATCTCTAGGCAGCAGTGAAACAGTGTCTTACTCTCTGCCTCTCAGCATTCTGCATCATCCACTGCTCCAAAGCTACCTTTTTAAAACACAAGCCTACCATTCCTCTGTTTAAAAATCCTTCAGTAACCTTCCAATATATACAGGACTGAACCCAGTCCCCAGGCCTCAAGTACAGGGTCCTTGATGTTCTGATCTTTCGTTTCCTGCCACTCCCATCCTTCTTGTACCTTGGGCACCAGATTCAGTTCATTTTTCAGTTCGTCTAAAGATGTCCTATTATTTAGGAGCCCTGAGACATTTTGCAGAAGTGCTTCTGGTCCTTCAAGCACCTGCCCCCAGGCCACCTATTTATCTCTGTCCCTTCCCTATCTTCCCAGGCTCTCTGTCTCTTTCCCTTCCAAACATTTCATTAGCATCAGTCTCACTTTGTAGGAAACAGCTGTGTATGGATGTCTCATCCCAGTGAACTGCTGTAATTTAAAGGAAAGGCAATGTTTTATCTTGCTTGTATGTGCACAACGATTCTACAAGTGAGTAGGATTCCTTAAACACTTGTCAAATAAACGACAAAGTCAGTAATCAGATGAATATGTGAAGAGGCAGAGTCATTGCTAGAAAGAAAATAACCAAATGAGCTTGTGTTTTGTCATCTTTTCCTCCCTGGGAGAAAATACCTGAGAAAATCAATTCAGAGGAGGAAAGATTTAGTCTGGCTCACAGTTTCAGAGGTTCAGTCCATGGTCGGCTGGCTCCCTTGCATTTAGGCCTGTGGCAAAGCGGAAACATCATGGTGAAACAGCACAGTACAAAATAAGCTGATCACCCAACAGCAGTGAGGAAGCAGAGCGAATGGGAAAGAGCCGGAGAGTAAGGTGCTGGCCATCAGATATGGTCACACAAGGTCATATCCACAGGACCTACTTCCTTCCACTAGGCCCTTCTACTTCCCTGTTTCCATGAAAATAAGAGCTATCTAGAAAATGAGCCTGAAAACTGGATGTCAAAAGTGCCAGCCCCAACCAGCCTACCCTTGCCATATCTGCATTACAGAGTAGCCACCGAACTAGAGAATAGTGATGGCAGGAAAGGCCAGGATAGGTTGATTGGGGCTGGTACTTGGATTTCTAGTTTTCAAGGCTGATTATTTCCAGATAGGCCTTATTTTCAAGGTGGCTTGGTTGTTTCCATCACCTCCCAGTAATACCATGAAGTGATCATCTCGTTAGGGAATTGATTGATGCATGGATGAGTCGAGTTCTCAGATGGTCACCTTTGAAAAGCCCCACCCCTGAGTACATGAACATTTGGGGGACATTTTTGATCTGAGCCATAACCGCATCCCTTCAAGAAGCTGACACGTACCCCTTTCTAAAATGCACATGGAAACTCTTCAGGATCAGTTATTAAAATATAGGTGACTGTTGAGTATTGAGCACATAACCAATACTGTCTCAGTTGCCGAGAGCAAGGTATTAAACTCAGGGGCATTGGTTTGGGGCTGTATGGCACAGTTTGCTTCTTTCTAAAAAATAGATTCTACACTGAGCATGTAGTAATTTAAACAGGGAGGAAAAAAACTCATGGAAATTATTTTAAGAGAACAATTTAGTGAAAAATAGAAGTCCCATTGCAGTGACAGGCCACCCTGTTATACCTGTCTTAGTTACTAGGTGGGCGAGGCAAAAGCAAAAACAGACTGAGCACTTCTCGTTACTCCTGTCTACCATGGTAATTCGAACACTTGTTGCCCCAGTGATGGGTGATTGGCTTCACCTTGGAACACAAAGAACCACCATTGCTGAAGAGTCATGAGAACCTTTAGGGTCCTGAAAAACACAACTGCGGTGATAGGGGTGAAAACACCACCAGGGGGGTGGTGATAAGGGAGAAGCTATGTAAGGTACATGAAGACCATGAAGGGACCAGCAGGCCCTCATCCAGCAGCCTCATTCCAGAGGCTTGAATTTATAGGTATCCCCAAGATCAGTGTCATGGAGGTACTGACAAACAAAATGGGAATTCTGGGAAAAAACTCAAACAGGTAACAATTTAAGAAGCTTGATGCCAGCGACTAGGCATATGATTATGCCGCTGCAACCAGAGACCAGAGAGAGCAGAAGGTACCTTGCACTAACTGAGAGGGAACAGAGAGGGGCTGGGGACATTGGCCTCATTATAAGTAGCATGGAGACCTGGGAGACCTGGGTAGCCACACTCTGGTATAAAAGATATCCATAGAATAAACTCGTAAGTAGATTGAGAGCACCCGGAGGACCAGACCTGGTCCTCAGCAGTACAGTGTCTCTCTTGCCAAGCACAGTGCCCAACGGGTCCTCAAGCAACATCTACCAGTAAGTGACTAAGGGAACAAACATTTGTAGAGACTTTTTCTCTTGTTTGAGGTACCTTCATTGACCCAGGAAGAAAGATTGGCAAGGTATTACTTTTAGTTTACATATCTAAAAATATTCCAATAAGAAGTTCCAGATTTATCCCAAGCCCCTTAACATAGGTGTCTTCTACTTTCACTGATATACTGGCCCCACAAATTATATCTGTGTGGCATTTTATAATTGTCAAAGTCCTTTGAGGAGCAGTCATGAAAACAATCCGTTAAGACATTTAGGACAGTGATGAGCTGCTTTCCAATTTTTTTTTTTTTTTTCAGAATAAATCAGCTGAACTTTGATGGAGTCATTGGCTGTAATAGCTCTGCCTGACTCAGAGCCCTGATGTTTGGGGGTCCCAGGTCTGACCTGATCATGCTGCACCTCACCTGAGCCAGAGAAAACCTGCACCTCCCTGACCTCCTGCTTCCTCTCCCAACAGAGAGCAGGGAGAAGCTGTGGGAAGTACAGAAACCTGAGCTCCAAAGTCTTGTTCAAAGCAGATCAGATGTACCAGGGAACCATATACAAAGTGTACATGAAAACAGTCCTATCCCGATCGTGGGCTTTTGAACTTTTAGAGATGGGGCCACTGGAGGCGAGGGAGCTGAGGGTAGGCGGCTTGGATTTTCTCTGAAGATTCCTCTGGCGATTCAGATTCATCCCCGTTTCTACCACTCGCCCTCCTGCCAGGCATGGAAACCTTAGCTTAGTTGCCGGTTGTTACCTGATACTCTGCTCCAGCAGCCCTGGGGGTGGGGGAGCATGCCCTGCCTGGGAAGTGAACCCAGAGAAATGCTCTCCTTACCCGGCAAATGGCTTAGGCTTCTCCCGCTTGTGAGAGGCTCACTGCTGCCAGGCCGAGCGCTGCTCCCTGACTCACCAGCTCCTCCTCAGCTTCCTCCTCCCGCTCGCCTTTTGCATGTCCATCTGTTTCACTGCCCTCTCCTTCTGCTGAGGAAAAGACCCGCCTTGTAGTGCAGGCTTGAGAAAGTGCTGGCTCCCAGGAAGCTGTGACATTAGCAGCTTTAACACCCGTGAGACTCAAGGGGCGTGGAGACTGTACTCCTGGTGGTCCGGGAAAAGCAAAAGAGAAAACATTCTCTGCCCTACCTGGCCGGGAGACGATCATGGAATGTTGGCTCCTCTGAGGCAGCTAGAAGGTCGACTCCCTTGGGACCGGTGCAAGAGCCAGCTGGAAAGCAAGCGGATGAGGTTGACAGGGACGTCACTCACGTGGCCTCAAGACCTTAAACCTTACTCTCCTCTCTTACTCTTATCTCTGAGGAGAAAAACGTGGAAGTTATTTCTGCTCTGCACCTGCTTGCGCACTCACCCCGCCCTGGGGAGGTAACATTTCTCAGTTTCTGTGTCATATCTAACATCATTACTCTTCACGCAAAAGGTAATAAATATGTGACACGTGTACTGGTGTTTGGGTGGAGTAAAGGGGAGAATTTCTCCCTTAAGGAAAAAAAAGGAAATGTTATCTTTGAAAATGGTAACGCCTTACTAGCTGTGTGCCTTAGGAGAAATAAAACGCCTACTCCGAGCTGCTCGACAGGGTTGTCATGAGACCAGAACAACAGATGCATGTGTGTAACTGCAAGTTGTGATGGAGTCTAGAAGCCAGAGACTGTCATGTCACAGATGCGGGTGAGTCCTTCTACCTCACTGAGCCCGGGGTTATCACAGTAAAACAAGGGTGAAAAAAGTCTTTGTTTTTCAATTCTGGGGATTGATTTAACTCAGATCTTTTGTACTAATTTATATCCCCAGCTTTTAAAAAAAATTAAAAATTTGAGACAGGCTCTGGCTAAGTTGCCAGGCTGGGCTTGAACTTTTGATTCTCCTGCCTCAGCCTACCAGAATCCTGCATTTGTAAGCATTCATCCATCTTGACAATAGCTAGCTTATAGTACTGTTATTAACTTTAGGATTCATACACACAAAACCCCTAACACATTATGACAAAAAGAGTTTAAAAGTAATAGTTATTGTTCAATAATAATACCTCTTTTTCTTACTCAGCTGCTGACACCTTTTCCAGGCTTTGGAAGAGAGAGCGGGAAGGCACTGGGTGATTTCTGGGACCTTCTCGGGAAGAAGCTGGCGGATTGCCCTCGGGCCTTATCATCGCACAAATGACGAGAGCCTGTGGAGGTTGCCGCTGCTGATTTCAATTCTGTGTCTCTTCCTTCCTTCTTGGTGCTTTCTGGCACAGAGAAATTTCTTTTCCTCCAAGCAACTCTGTTTTTTAGAGATGTAAATTGAAGATCCAGAAATAGGCAGCTGGTAGTTTTTGTATTCTTATTTTATTTTATTTTTTTATGGTACTGGGAATCGAACTTATGCCCTCAGGCCTGCCAGACAAGCACTTATGCCGCTGAGCTATGTCCCTGGCCCTATTCTTATTTTAAAAGTCATACTTGTTAAATATAAAAAATGGGAAAGATAAAATATATACAACCCTGTACATGTTCCCGTCCGGAGAATATCATGCTGATCATTTTCCCCATGCATATAGAACTCTATATAGTTGAAGTCACACTGAAGACAGTTTTGTACTTGTTTTCCATTTGGATTTGCTTTAAGGTAATTTAAGTTATGAGATACAACTAACGCATAAAAGTACAACTTACTTGGGCGTAGCGGCGCACACCTGTAATCTCAGCACTCGGGGGGGGCGAAGGTGGTAGGGTTACAAGTTCAAACTCAGCCTGGGCAATTTAACAAGACTCTGTGTTTATAACACAAAAAGAATACAACTTAAATAGAGGAACTACTGCTTCAATAAAAACAAAAATCAAAAACTCACAACCAGACATTGCCAGAGCACTTCCCACATCCCTGCGCTCACAAACCTCACCTCGTGTTACTCGGGGCTGCCTCTGCGATAAGCCTGGCCTTGCTTTTGCTTGTAGCCATCACCTTAGACAATACAGTTGCATTTTCCTCGTTTTGACCTTTTGTACCATACATATTCTGAGCTTTCATTTTTTTTTCATTTCACAAAATCCTTATAAGATTCATCATGTTGTTTTACAGTGTTACACTTTTTTGCTTGTTTTTATTGTTACGTCGTGTTCAGTGCGCGACTGCACTGCTGCTTGTGGTGTATCTAATTAATCAATTTCGGAATTGTTGATAGTTCTGACTGAACTCTTCTTTTTCCTTCTTTTCTTGCTTTCTTTTTTTCTCTGCAGTACTGGGAGTTGAACCCGGGGGAGTGCTCTGCCACTAAACCACACTCCCAGCCCTTTAAGGTGTATTGTGAGAGAGAAGCAGAAGGTCTCACTAAGTTGCCCAGGCTAGCCTAAAACCTTCAGTCTTCCTTTCTCGGCCTCCCAAGTAGCTGAGATGCAGGAGCGCGCCACCGTGCCCAGCGGTGACTGCACATTCTTAATTACATGGTGCTTCTTGTTCACCTCAGTGTCTCTTGCGGGTTCTGTGACATAGGACATGGTTGCCTTTGGGCTTTTTCACTTCTGGATAGATCATAAGCATTTATCCAGGTCAGCGAGTACCTTTGGTGGATTTGTGTGTGTGTGCGTGTGTGTGTGTGTGTGCGTGTGTGTGTGCGGTACTGGGGATTGAACTGAGGGACTTGTACACACTAAGCAAGCACTCTGCCACTGAGCTACATTCCCAGCCCTGGCAGGTGTTTTTTGGAATGATTTATCATATTGAATATTAGAAATATTTCTAATAATTCAATTTCTAACATTGTTTCCAGTGTTGCCCTATTACAGCACAAATGAATATATACTGTTAATGAATATAAGACATTGAATCCTTGCATAAACTGGCTATCCATCTTCCTCCTGGCGTGTTACATCACACATTCTATTTTCATTAGCTTATGACTTGTAAAGCAGTTACACAGGAAGTACCTGTGGAGGTACCTGCTATGACTCAAAGCAGCCAATAAGAAATAGATATTTGACTCTTCCTAAGTAAGCGGCCTGAGGTGACCTGTGAAAATGGTTTGCTATTCTCTTGATGCAGAAAACTCCACAAAGTTGTGCAACTCAAGAGGCTCAAATCTTTGTGTTCACTTTAAGAACACCTATAAAACTGCCAAGGCCACCAACTCTGTGTACATCCAAAAGGCCACCACATATTTGAAGGGTGTCACTTTAAAGAAGTGATGTGTGCCATTCTGGCATTACAGTGGTGGAGTTGGCATCTGTGCCCAGGCCAAACAGAGGCTGGATATAGGGTGGTAGCCCAAAAAGAGTGCTGAAGTTTTGCTATACATGCTTAAAAATGCAGAGAGTAATGCTGAACTTGAGAATTTCAACATACCCAGGTGAACAAAGCACCCAAGATGCACCACCATACTACAGAGCCGATGGCCAGTTTCACACACACATGGGATCCCCCTGCCTTACTGAGATGATCCTTACTGCAAAGGAACAAACTTATTCCTGAACTAGAGGAGGAAGTTGCACAGAAGAACAAGATATCCCAGAAGAAACTGAAGACACAAAAATTTGTGGCATGGGAATAAATTAAGCATAAAGTAAATGTAAATAAAAAGTTTTAAAAGAAAGAAGTATTTTACTAGGGAAAATGGCATGTACCTGTGATCTCAGCTACTCAGGAGGCTGAGGCAAGAGGATCACTTGAGTCTAGGGATTCAAAAAGAAAAGAAAAATATATGTAACTAGATATTCTCACTTAAGTGTCGAAGCTAAGAAATTTTATTTCAAAGAATGAGAAAGTGGAGTGGTGGTTAGCAGGGCCTGGGAAGAGTCTAAGAGGAGAGGTGGAGAGGATGGCTAGTGGGGGTAGAGGGGAGTAGTTGGAGAAAAGGAATATGCGCTAGTGACTGATAGCATTGGAATAAGATACCTTTGGTTGACAACAGCTAATTGAATGTTATGAGGTAATTACTAGAGACGATTTTTATGAAATTATGCATGTCTGAGGTGATGAATGTCACTTACTGTGACCATCATACGTTGTATCCACGCATTGAAATATCCCAACGTACTCCATAAATACATACTAGTATCATGTGTTAATTAAAAATGAAATATGTTTTAAAAACAAATGAATATTCACATTATTTGAAATGCAAAGACGCGCAGAGCAGAGGTGGTTCCCAGGGAGGGATGCTGGAGCACGGAGACTGTGAAAGAAGGTGATGACAGCTACTGCTTTGTCAAGAGTGCGTAGAAGGCTGCACTGTGTGTCACAGTCATCGAGGCTCTCTGTGTTCAGCCTTTGCACTAGGAGAAAAGTTCTGTATTTTCCAGACTGGAGCCTGGAGAAGGTACCGTCGTGTCTGTTTTTGCAGGGCTTATAAGTAACAATAGCTGGCCTCAACCCCAGGTCTGAATTCAAAGCCCAGGCTCCTTCAGCAGGCAGTGCTACATCATGGTCATGAACCAGAGGTATTGTTTCTGTTCCTTTCTCTCTATTCCCAAGAATCATCAAAATGCAGTACAGAATTAGTTGTGTAAATATAACTTTAATATTCATGAAGAGTAAAGAACTGCCCACACTCCCAGTACTATCTTTTTTGGTTTTGTTTTGGCCTTTTGAGACAGGCTGTCACTATGTAGTTTAGGTTGGCCTTGAACTCATTATGTGCCATAGGCTGGCCTTGAACTTGTGGCAGTCCCCCTGTCACAGCCTCCTGAGTGCTGGGATTACGGGTGTGCGCCACCATGCCTGGCTTGCAGTGCCATCTTGCTCACCTCACGGGGAGGAGTCCAGTCCATTGACCTTGTAGGAAGAGGAAAAGGAGACCAAAGACATCTTTTTCTGTCACCTGAACCCTTATAGTTTAAATGCAGCCCGCTCCTCCCTCCCTGCGGTGTTGGGGACTGAACTCAGGGCCTCACATGTTCTAGACAAGCATTCTACCACTGAGCTACACCCCCAGCCCAAAGTAGCCTTTCTAACGCAGTCCTAAAAGCCTTCCCAAATATAAGGTCACTCAAATACACCATAATCCCTAGGTAATTCAGATTGCCTACCATCTCTTCTTTGACAGAATGTGTGCTGCTAGAATGCCAAGTAACTGCAGAAAGCACCCTCTGGTCACTAGAATACGGTGCTGAGCAACATGCTCAGATAGTGGGCCCTAGTGGTCTACGGCATTCTACAACACAGGGGAGACATTGAACCCTGGCAGTGCTAGCCCTTCTCTGGGGAATTCCACAGAGAAAACACCATTTCTCTACGGCAGTGCTGTCCAATAGATGTCTCTGCAGTGGGGGTGTGATGTACAGTGATGCCTTAGTTCATGAAAGCTTCTGTTCATGAACAGTTTGGTTTGTGAGCAGAAGTGTTCAGCAAAATTTTGCTTCTCTTTGCAAACTCCACATAGGGCGGTGAACACGACCATGGCCATCATGCCCACGTGAACACAGCTGTGGTTGTCTTTCTTGCTCTGACACGTGGTGGTGGCTCCCTCCAGTCGAGATTGTGGTCACAGACCTGTGCACACTTGCTGCGAAGCTCTATGTGTGCTTTGGAGCACACACAGTACTGTAAGGTATTATTCAGTCCAGCACGGCTCCAAAGAAGGTGCTGAGTAAACATGGTGGTAAAAAGAAGGCGCAGAGCAGTAATGAAGGTAACCAGAAGGCACAGAGCAAGAATGGCAAGAAGGTTTTGAAGAAAATAACCACTGAACTGAAGGAGGAAATTGTAGAAAAGCATGAGCATGGTGTTCATGTGACCGACCTGTCCTTGGAGTACAAGATGGCAAAGTCAACAATCTCGACTATTTTGAAGAAGATGGCATCACAGGAGCTGATGTGGCAAGAGGAGAAATGATGTTAACCAAGCAGAGGACACAAGTGCTAGAAGAAGCGGAAAAACTTGTTAGTGTGGTTGAATGAGAAATAGTGGCAGGTGATAGTGAAGCTATGAGCTGTGAAAAGCCAGGAAATTGCATGGTGATTAACTGCAAGAAACCTTTCTACAAGTGCAATAGGTGAATCTAAAGCCAGTAGAGGACGGTAGGATGAATTTCATGAGAGAAGTGGCCTCCACAGTGTGATAATACATATGGTTCAGAACAGATTAACCTTATTTACATTGAAGCTTATGGGGAAAATTGGTTTTGTTCATGATCAGAGTCATGGAATGAATTCAATTCAGTGAAGCAAGATGCTGCTGTATCTGTACTGGTTAATGCAGTAGTCCCTACCACACAAGCCACTGAACTTTTTTTTTTTTTGGTACTGGGAATCGAACTCACAACCTCGCGCTTGCTAGGCAGGTGCCGTGTGCCACTGAGCTATATTCCTGACCCTGTCACCAAACTCTTGTAGTGTCATATTGGATAGTACTTTAGTGCTTCTAGAGATCCAATCTCTTTCTATTTAAATTTCAGGAAAATCTGATGAAAGATATATAGATATTATCTCTGGAAAAATGTACATTTGCTCATATACAAACAAAATTGTATCCAAATGCAGAGTCTGAAGAATCTTTATAAAATGCTATGTATACTTCAGACACTGTTTCCCACGCCTGCATGCTCCATCCCAGACTTTGGATTTTGACACATTTGGGGTCCCCCTTAAATGAGGAAGAGACCCCCCCCACCACCAGCAAGCCAGTCACCAATCTAAACTCTGATTACTCAGGGGTCAATTTCTGAGCAGTATTCTGATTGTTTCACGCACTCCCGCTGCCTCTGTCCAGACCATCACCCCTTGTGGGCTGAGACTGGGGTTTTCTCATAGCTCTACTTGGGTACGTGTCTTTCCTGCCCGCAGCGATGCTGAAAGAACAGTGGGGTTTTCCCTGAGTCCCTTTTCGTGTGGGACTTCAGCATTCCTCATTTTAATCAGTATACATCAACCTGCAGTGAAGGCCTGAGAGTATTGAATGACATGAAACTGCCTACCTTGGTCACCAGTCCGACTGTGCTTACCAAGGCCTGGCGTCTGGCCTGACTGAGGTATTCCGTGCCAAGTGGGCGTGTCTAGATAATAGACTGCTGGGGACCTAGATCTTTCTGGCTTGCCTACATGTCTGCATTTTTGACCTTTGCATCATGTTGAGCAAAGAAGTGTCTTCTCCAAGGAGTTTCTGCAAACCAGAAAGTCAACCTTGTCACTATACATCCTGTTATGAGAACTTTTTTTTTTTTTTTTGGTGCCAGGGAATCAAACTCAGGACCTTGTGCTTGCCAGACAGGCACTTGTGCTGCTGAGCTATATCCCCGGCCCTATATCCTGTTACGAAATGGACAGTTGCTTTAGGTAGAACCTGCTTCTTTGAGCTGGTAGTGGGGTTGCACACCTGTGTAGGGATCCCATGGAATAGGGTGGCCCTTGTAGCTATGTTAGAAGTATTTTTCAACAGTAGGAAAAGAAGTTGGATTGGAGTAGGTCAGGATTAAGGAAAAGGAGTAGGTCTTGATATGTAGTCCAGGCTGGTCTTGAAATGGTTTTATTTTTCTTATTACTGCTTTCTTTCCTTTCCTTTCTTTTCCCCTCTCTCCATCTCTCCTTCTCCTTCTCCCCTGTACCCTTCATATTGGGGATTGAATCCAAGGCCTCACGCTATTACCAAGCTACATCTACTGCATACTTTTTTTTTTATTTTAAAAGTAAAAGAACAAAAACACTAACAAACATACACACAGTAGCACAAGAACAGTACAAAAACTGAACTACAGATAAGGTGGCAGGGGATCAACAATGGTTGTTATATTACATGTTGGTGGCTTCAAAGTGTATACTCAGGACAATACAAACAGACATACAAGGTTGATCAAACAACTAATCACCGATCGTTTCCCACATCAATATGACATGAGACAGTGCAACAACGTCAGCCATCCCGCACATACATACATACCTACTCAGCTGTCCTCCTCTTCCTCCTCTCCTTCCCTTCATCCCAATTGCTCTCTACCCTTGAGCAGTCTCCCTTCATACCTCCCGATCTATATTCTCACCTCCAGGTTCCTACACTAATGATACTATATGTACAGCATACTTTTATTCCCCACATAAATCAAGCATTTTATTCAATTATATCAAGGAAGTACCTTAAATACTAATTTAAACAATTCAGACATATATTCAAAATACTGCCTTGGTCGTTTTCAACTTATTGAAAACACCCACTTCCCCACTAAGGTGGGTGACCCACTGCAACATGCTGCATGAGACTTCACCCTTTATCCTTCTGGTTTCCATTAGGCATCAGCGATGAGTTCCACTCCCTAGAAACACTGGAACATTCTTTGGAACAGTTTGCCTGATAAGTTGGCCTCCTCCAGGTTTTGAACAGTGAAGAATGTTACTTGGGCCAGTCAGAATTTGGTACCAATTAAATGGTGACAGCTTTGCCAGTAAATAAGAAAATGTTCTTCCATGGCTAGGAAGGGAGGCTGCCACAACTGACAGGTCCCAGAGACTCATGGAATACTGCAAACTTTTATTTATTTTATTTTTAAAAATTTTGAGTCCAAAAGTCTTATCCAAACTGACCTTGGACTTGTAATTCTCCTGCCTCAGCCTCACAGGTAGCTGGACTTACAGGGATATGGCATTGCAACTGGCTAGTTGTTGCTTTCTTGAGGTCTTTGAACAGTGCCTAGAGCAGTGATGATGAACTTTTTAGAGCTTTCAGTGATACTGAACAGTGATAACAGCCTGATGCGGCACGTGTGCCATAGCATTACCACCACCAGCAGAGAGGATGGGAAAGAAGGCAGCAAAAAACCCCACAATTTCCTGGTAAAGGCCAGGGATCCTTGTATATCTTTTGTTTATCAGCAGCTTGACAGTGCTAGATAGTAGTTGTCCAGTCTAGAATCAAATCCTAGAATTGTAACTCTAGGATTTGAAAAAAGCCTAGGATTTGAAGCAGTCTGGAGATGTTTCAGATGATCCATGATTGCCCAGTGCAGGAGTCTCTGGGGGTATTATAGGAGGGAAAAATCAGTCGGCCATTGGTAGCCTGAAAACATTAATTACTAAGGCCTGTGAATTCTGTACCTAAATAGCTATCATTTGCCCACTTGCTATCTATCTGTTATCTATCTATCTATCTATCTACCTATCAAGACAGTGTCTCAATGTGTAGTTCAGGCTGGCCGTGAACTCACTATATAGCTCAGGCTGGCCTCCAACTCATGGCAATTCTCCTGCCTCAGCCTCCTGTATGCTGGGATTACAGGCACGAGCCACCATGCCTGGCTGTTCACCTTCTCTTTATATGAATGGCCTCTGTTTTTTCTCAGACTTTCAGTTTTTCTTGACTAAATTTCTGCCACCACTTCCTTAACTACTGTACTTGCTCATTCCTTCTAGTGCTCATTCCCCAGCAGCTAGTTAGAGCAATCTTGCAGCATTTCCTGATGTAATCCCTGCAGTGGAGCTCATAGACAAGGAACAGATTCCTTGGCAAACCATTAATAAGAGCCGGTGTCTCTCTATTCTCCATCACAATCTTCTTCATGCAATAAAGTCCAAAAATGTTTGTTGGGTACTTATTACACACTAGATCTGCTCTGGGTACTGAAACATTAGTGAATAAGACCAGAGTTAATTCTCTGCTTTTTGAAGCTCGCATTCTATTGGTTAGAGGAGAAGCAAAATATATAGTCTATCAGATTATGCTAAGTATGGTGGAGGGAAGTAAAAAGACCTGTGACAACTGGGTGTGTGGACTGTAGTTTCAGGCAGAGGGCATACCGACAGTTAAACTGGATTATCAACTTGTTTGGCATGTGAGCCACTTAGGGCGTGTCTAGGTGGGTCATGGAGGTATGACCTCCGGTCCCAGATCTGGTCATTTTCTCTCTAGCACTGCTTCTATGGTCTGTTTGGTGGGTGCTATGGTATGGGTAGCTTTCTTCTGACAGGCCTGTCTACCACTGTTCCTGCCTTGGAGCCAGTCAACCATGGACTGAACCCTTTAAAACCATGGGCCAAAAATAAACTTCTCCTCCTTTAAATTGATTATATTGGTCATTCCATTCCAGCTAACTAATACAGAGGGCTTAAGAGAAGTAACGTTTAGAGTGAAGAGATGAGGGAAAACCTCAAGAAAATAGCTGAAGAAAAATCATTCCAAATAAAAAGAACAGCAGGCACACAGTTGCTAAGTCAAGGATCACAGGAAAAGCAGTGTGATTAGTGAGACGGGTCCGAGAACAATAAACTCCCAAACAGCCAAATTAGAATTTAGTAGCGCTTTTAATAGTTGAGCCCAACGGCCCCCACTCACGCCTCTGTTTTAAGGCTGAGAAGTGAGAGCCCCGAGCCCATTGTATGCAGGGCTTATAAAGGCAAAAACCACAATGAATACACAGGTGTAGCAGGGACGTTATGCTTGGGTAACTGTCCTGTTTTGGGCAGGGACGGGCAATGCTCTTTGAATTTTTTCTGAGAAAGAACAAGGAACCTTTAAACAATAATTATGTTACTGTACATGGACTTTAGCTGTTTGAGATGAATCAGGGGTCAAGCATGGGGTCAGTCTAGCAAGCAGCTGGGTACTTGGGCCATTACAATTAGTTAGATTTTACACTGGGGGGCAATAATGGGCCAAGTGGGACAAATCATATGAGAATGCATTAATCATTATTAGTGAGAATTTGGCCCCCTTTAAGGTGAAATGGGAAGCTCTTGGAGGGTGAGTTCAGGAATGATTCGTATTGTAAAGGATTGTTTGGGTGCTATGAGGTTAATAAGCCATAAGAGGATCAAGAATAGAACCTGGGAGATCAGTTAGGAGGCAAGGAAGAGATGAAGGTGGATTGAATCAGGATGGTAACATTGAAGGTTGTGGATCCTAAACTACCTATTAAAACAAGTACTGGGTACTGGGCATTGAATCCAGGGCTTTCACACTGAGCTACATACCCTGACCTTTTGAAAGTTTTCATTTTGAGACAGGGTTTTGGTAAGTCTTCAAGTTGCCCAGACTGAGTTTCAACTTGTGATCCTCCTGCTACAGACATTGAGAGTGCTATGATTACAGGTGTGTGTCACCACACCCAGCTTAAAATATATTTTGAGGACAGCGTAAAAAATTCCCTGATGGGTCAGATGTGAGGATGTAAGAGAGGAGTTAAGGTTGACTCAAAAACATGATTCCATGTTGTGAAGTGGGAAAAATCAGGTTTGGGGGTGGAAATGAGGAGTCTTATTTTGAACATATCAAGTTCAAGATCCCTGTTGGACATCTATGTGGGAATATTGAGCAGGCAGTTGTATCAATCTAGATTTTAGGCTGGAGATGTACGCTTTAGAATCATTGACATGGAAGTGGTAGGGAGAGCCACGAGGCTGGGTGAGAGTGCTCTGGAAGAGTGAGAAGAAGGGGAAGAGGACAAAAGAAACCGAGGGGTCACCAGCGAGTGAGAAGGAAAGCCAGGACAGCGTGGTGTCCTAGAAGACAAGGCAAGTGCTTCAAGGAGAAAGGAATAATCAACTGTGTCCAGAGCTTCAGAAGATTAGGACTTGAATCTTCAAAAAGGCAGATTGCATATTGTTGATGGACTACTGATGTCATCAATGACCTTGGCAGGAAGACATCTGTAGAGACATGAATGTAAAAGTCTGGCAGA
>PVLD010024586.1:0-25214 GCA_004027595.1 Dinomys branickii
CTTCTCCTTCTCCTTCTCCTTCTCCTTCTCCTTCTCCTTCTCCTTCTCCTTCTCCTTCTCCTTCTCCTTCTCCTTCTCCTTCTCCTTCTCCTTCTCCTTCTCCTTCTCCTTCTCCTTCTTCTTCCAGGGTCTTGCTAAGTAGTTGGGCTGGCCTTGAATGCACCATGTACCCCAGCTGGCCTTGAACTCAACTCATAGTGATCCTCCTGCTTCAGCCTCCTGAGTGCTGGGATTATGGGCCTGAGTGCTGGGATTACAAGTAGGTGTGCCACCACGCCCAGTTTAATATATGTTTTTACTTAAAATTTTCCCAAATGAGATAAGAGATTATGTGTCAAAACCTGACTGGGGAAGTACTCTGACTTGTTAACCACAGGATCATGGACACAGATACAAAACAGTTTCCAAAGCCCTGCACCTGAGCTTTCTGTGAGAACTTGAGCAGGTTTTCAGTAAGATGGCCAAGATCTGATGTCAGCCTGAAGTGTAGGATCCCAGTGCCGTCTCTCAGGACCCAGATGTAGAAGTTCTCATGGGTTTCCTTGCAATTTAGACAGCATAAGAGAAAGGCAGCCATGAGGAGCCAGTGCTGTCACACCCTTCCATCACAGCCCACGCTGTGTTTCCCAGGGGCGGCATGAGATTTCTATCTTTGCTCTTACCCTCTTTTTCTCTTTGCTCAGCCCAAGCCCACTCTGCAGAGCCAGTTTCTTCCTGGGGGTGTAGTTTCATTCACATTTTTCTCCCACCATTCTTAGTCTTCCTTCCCAGGTGAAGGAGACCAGTTTCTCTTCCACTCTTCATTTTTGCTTTAGTGAATAAATTTTGCCACTACTTTTTGCTCGTTTCACTCAATTTTTGTTCGAGGTGTGAAGAACTTGGAATCCAACTCCAGAAGGAGAGGCCAGCTATCCAGAACCCAGTCACATTTATGTCTTGGTTACTTTTCTCTCCTTGCTGAGACAAAATACCTGACACCCAGAATTAAGGAAGGAAAGGTTTATTTAGCTCACAGTCTGTGGAGGTTGCAGTCCATAGTCGGCTGGCTCCAAGGCAGGGTGGCACATGGCAGAGGGCAACAGTTCACGGCAGTAGAAGACAGCAAAAGCAGCAAGAGCAAAAGGGCAGAGTGACAGCAAGCAGCCTGTTTCCCTCCCTTACATATGCAAACTATCCGCTCAAGGGTGGGTGTAGCACTCACATCCATAATTCCAGCACTAGACCATGAATCAAACATAAACTCTAGAAGCCCGCCCCATGACTGCATGAGGCTTTGGGAGGACATCCAGACACAAATCATAACAATTTAGTTATTAAGCCACTTTTTAGAAACAAGCTACCGGGGGCTGGGGGTATAGCTCAGTGGCATAAGCACTTGCCTGGCAAGCACAAAGTCCTGAGTTCGATCCCTGGTACCGGAAAAAAAAAAATAGAAACAAGCTACCCAGTCAAAAGCCCACTCCATATTGACATCATATGAGGGACAATAATTGCATTTTGAGAAACACAATGAAGCGCATCTGGTGGAGTGCACCTGCCCAAGGGCTGAGCAGGGGTGGCTTAAGAGGTGGGTCAGCTGGAAACACCTGGAAAACGGCAGAAACCAGAGAACCACTGCCACCCCAGCAGGGATACCCTTCCCATTCCCTGGTCCCCATGGGTGACTAAGGCTGACAGGAGGGAAGAAGAGAGGAAGGAGCTTAGCAGAGGACCTAGGGCAGCAGTCCCTGGGTAGGGGAGGGACACTCATTCTAAATCCCATCTGATTGCTTCCCCTGAGAGGCCATGTAGATCACTGAATTGGGACAGAAGCATGTGGTTTAAGGTGGCTGTGAACTATCATATGCCTTCATGTTGAGCATGCCCATCCCTATTGTATGCAGGATCAGAGAAGCTATGCAGTCTGCTGGGGGTGGAGGAAGAACAGGAATGGTGGGAGAAAAATATGAATGATGTTACACCCCAGTTTCTGTGAGGCCAGCATGACATGGGCAGGCTGGGTGGGGCAGGGGAAGCTTCCAGGCCAGGCCTTTAGGGTGGGGTAGATAGAATCTCCAGATGGGTTTAGGTATCATCAGGGGAGAAATTCTGCTACCTGAGGCCTGGTGGGGCCCTGGGGGCATGGAGTGGCTTGGGTTCCTTCACCTGAATTGGTTTTGTCCTGAAGAGTAGGGTGGGGATGGACCTGTGACCATTCTGATCTCCTTTGACCACTGGCAGTGAAAGAAAGAAGGTGGCACATTCCAAGTGATACTCTTGTGCACCACATGATAGCATAAAAAGGGAATAGAATGGCATTATGTGTGCAGTAATACAAAATTGCTAGAAAAGTTTATACTAAAGTGTTACTGTGAAACTCTGGGTTATGGAATTGCATACAATTTTTAAGTATTTATGCATTATGATTTTAACATGGAATATGTATTACTCTGATGAAAATAATAAAATATATTGCTTTATTATATGGACATCCCTTTCCATGCTAGCATAAGGTAGATGATCATTTTCATTTTTACTACTTCTTCCATCTTTTGTGCTGACATTGTTAATTCATCAATAACTTACTTTGGTGCCAGTTGCCGGTTTGTCTTTATTTTTTCAGAAAGTATTTGGCCAACAACTCGGTAGCATGTACTAAGTAACCCAGTGTTTTCTTCTGATATCTTAGCCTTTCTACCTGTTTCACTTCCTCTTCAATTCTGTGTTATCTATCTCATAAATAAATTTATTATACATATGAGAGTCAGTTTCTGGGATATTTGTCCCTGGTAACAGGGTCATATCTGTTGATACTTTTATTGTCTAGTAGTACAATATTGGTCTCATTATTCTTCCACATTCTTCTATGTAAACTTTAGAACTACTCTGTGCTGAGAATGAATTAGACATTACAGTAATTTAAGAAGAATTAACACATTTGAACCATTTGGGCTTTTCATTCAGGGACGTAGATCTTTCTTTAATGTATATTATTACCTTAATTATTTTCCCCCTTGATTAATACCCACAGTCTTCTGAGAGGACAAACATCCATTAGCCAAAGAAAAATAAGACTTCTAGTAAGTTTCTTTAAAAAGCAGTAACAGTGGAAGCACTGTTGTATTGCACAACTCTTTGTCATGGGACACGGTACCTGATACAGCTTCAAGGAGAAGATCTACTTTGGCTCATGGCCTTAGGAAACTCAGTCCATGGTTCGCTGGGTCCTGTGCAGAAACATCATAGTGGAAGGGGGAGCAAAGCTGCTCAGTTTATGGTCGTTGAGAAGCAGAGCAAGGGAGTAGGGCCAGAGAGGAAGGGGTCAGGGTCCGCATGCACTACCACACATCACGCCTCCAAGGCTCGCCCTGATAGACTCAGAAGTGTGCATTACCGATCCCTTTGGTGGCGCCCAACCCAAGTGAGCTGACACAATGAAGCTTAACCACTGCAACTACATATTTAAATGCTATACACTTAGACAAATGGAAGCGACTAAAACTAAGCCCACCCAGAGAATATTCAAAGTCTTACGTAGTTTGAGTAGCAAATAGAAGAAACTGAAAATAAACTAAGTATTCAATTTAGAAGTCATTCTTATTTATTTATTGGCAGCGCCAGGGGTCAAACTCAGGACCTTGCACTTGTCAGGCAGGGACTTATTCCACTGAGCTATATCCCCCATCCTAGAAGTCATTCTTAAGAGGCAGAATTAAAGAAATAAGGAGGAAAAAGAAATAAACTAGAGCAGGAGAGAAATAACTGCTCTAAAATGGAGTTAAAGCAACCAGAAACAAGCAGGCATGGTGGCGCATGCCTGTAATTCCAACACTCTGTAGGCTGAAGCAGGAGGATCACTGAGAGTTCAAGGCCAGTCTAAAGTACATAGTGAGACCTTGTCTAAAAAAACTCCAGAAAATCAGAATGAATGAGTAATCCAAGATGGACTTATTTAGTCTCTAGCTATAAAAGTAGACTTGTCTATTTCTTCTCTCAGTCCTGCTCTCTGTGTATATTAGAAGTTGATCTCAGTTTCTGCTCCTGTGTATATTAGACTATTTTCCCTTACTATAACAAAATGTCTGATGCAGGACCTTTTATATGAAAAGAAATTTACTTAGCTCAGTGTGCTGAAGGCTCAAAGGCAAGTAGCTGGCATTGGCTGAGTTTTGATGAGCATTCTCTGGGCTGGGTCACCAGATGGTGAATGGCAATATGGTAGGAATATGTGCAAGAGAGAAAAATCATATGGTGAGACAGGAAGCCAGAGCAAGGCTAGAATCCCATGAAAACTACATTCAGTCCCTTCTGAGGAATGCACCCAGTGACCTAATGATCCAGCACTGTGTACCATCTCTTCAGGCCCCACTACACTAACATTACCACACTGGGAGCATGCATCTAACATGTGAACATTGAGAAGACACATTTAACCCACATCCAAACCACAGCCATGCTTCTTGAAGCTCTGTTTTTAGGCACATATATGTTCAGTGTTGTAAAGTATTTTTGGAAAACTGACTTCTCTGTCATCGCACAGTGTCCATTTCCTACTGATAACATCACTCCCCCGCACCCCAATTCCTGTGTGATTGCTATGGTTTGAATGTCCTCTCTGAAACTCATGTTGAAACTTTATCCCTAATGCCCGTGTTGAGAAGTGGGACCTTCAGGAGGTGATTAAGTTGCCAGGCATCACCCTCATGAACGGACTACTACTGATACTGAGGGAGACAGTTAATCATCACTGAGAGGTTCCTGGTAGGAATGACAATGCCAGTTAGATTTGTCCTCTTTTTCCATGTGTTTGAGCGGCCTACATGAAAAGCTAAGATGTACACAATAAAAAATGCCTTTGTCCTTGGCTCCAGGCATAGGACTTCAAGAACCCTGGGGGCTTTTTGAGTGATAGCAACGCATTTGCTATGCCAGTCTGCTGACTCTTGGTAGCTCCCAGATAGCTTCAGGATGAAGGCCAAGTACATGATTAGGGAGTTGGGACTTTTAGCTGTCCAGACTCTAGGTAGGGGAGATGGAACTAAATGTGGTACTCAAACCTGTGACCAATGATTTGGTTGATCAGTCCAGCTCTGGACACTGAAGATTGGTAGGGCTTCTTGTTGCTAGGTAACATGCCAGCTTCCATGAGAAGGTGGTTCTGTGTCTCTCCCTGGTCCCCACACCTAGCCTGCCCCCATGTGTCTCTTCATTTCCCTGTCCCTGATCCATATCCTTTGTAATAAAATAGTAATAATGAGAAAAGCATGTTCAGTGAGTTTAATGAGTCATTCTAGGAAATTATGGAACTTGAGGGAGTCACGGAAAATGAATTTATAGCTGGTCATGGAGAAGTGCAAGCAGGTCTTGAGATGTGGCAGCTGGCGTGTGAGCTGGACAGTCTCATGGAGGACCTTAATGTGTGGAGTCAACACTACCTCACCAATGGTTAGTGTCAGAATTGTCTTGCAGTACACTCATTCCAGTGCAAAAGGTTATTTAAGTGGAAAAGTGATTTGATTTAAAGAAAAATATTGCATACTCACAGTAGATCAACATAAGAGAGCAAGAAAACACAGATAGAGGTAATTTATACATAAGTAGGATTGTGGAGAGGCCACACTCTGTTATTGTGATTTATCCAAAGAAATACATGGGCCAGGCTGGGGCTCAGTGATAGAGTGCTTGCCTTGCCTGCACAAGGCCTGGGTTTGATCCTCAGCATAGCAAAAAACAAAACAAAACATAAATACATGTATGGTTTTGGTGCTACTTCCTGGCACACAGTTCATAAAACCCTTGCAATATCCAAACTGATGGCTTTTGATGTGCTACTAAGGTTACACGCCCCCTGGATGTGGGGCTAGTTCCCAGAGAAAGCACACATGCAATTCCAGGGAGGAGAGAGGGGCTGAAGGCTGAAGTTTATTACCAGTGATCAGTAATGTAGTCAGCCCTATATATTGTTATAGTGTGGACCTTAATGTTCCCCATATGGGAAAGGCTTGGCTGCCAGCAGAGCACACTATTAGGAGATGGGGAAATTTTAAGAGGTGGGGCTTTGTGGGAGGGAGTTAGATCATTGGGGGGTACACTTGAAGCGGTTAACCAGCCCCACCCTTTCCTCTTCCTCTTTCTCTCTCTTTTATTCCCAGCTACAAGGCGAGCAGTTGTGGCCCACTGTACTCCCACCATGATGTGCTGCCTGACCCTGGGTCCCAAAGAAATGGCGCTAATTGATTATGCATGCAACTCTGTGAGTCAAACTAACTTTTCTTTGCATAAGCTGACTATCTCCAGTATTTGTCATAGCAAGAGAAAGCTAACATACCTACAAGATAACCCTCCACAAGATCCCCAAGGGCAGGCTGAGAGAGCATTGGATTGGTAAAAATAACACATCCACAAAGTTAGACTCTGGTACATCCCAAGTCCATGGCGGCCAAAACCCCTGCGCCCTGTGTATCTCCTCATCTACATGCTCATTTGTAGCCTGTAAAAAACAACAACAAAAACTAAAACCCTTGCCATAAATTGCAGTGTCACTTTAAGTGCCGCATTTTCCTGAGTTCTGTGGCTATCCCAGCAGGAGGAGGGATGGGAACCCTAACTTACAGCCGTTCACAAGCTGCACCTGTGGCTGGCATCTGAAATGGCGAAGAGGATGCACACTGAGGGATCAAGGCTTTGGCCCGAGGGGTCCGATGCTGTCACAGTGGAGACAGTGTGGGAACTGAGCTGCTCCATGGGGCAGCAGGCCGTGTCTGTCGGAGACATGTGTGGTGGTGGTGGGGCCCACACACATCTGCTGTCAGTAGTGAAGGGCTGGGAGTGTTGAGTGAGAATCTCATAGGAGAAAAAGCGGTTTGGTTTTTCCTTATGGACTGGTGGTCAATACAATAAAAATGAAGGTCTCTTAATTTACTGGCTGTGACCTGTTAGCAGGATAAGAAATTAAGCCTTGGGAGAGATAATTGTTCCTGCACTGGAATGAAAAAGGTGTTATTTCCACAGAGGACATAGATATGTTATTAATACACCCATCTTGAACCAGTGCTGATAGACTTGAAATCTGGAGAAGCTGGGAGATTTCATAAAAACGATACAAATGATCAAAATGGACTCAAGGAAAAGCGGGAAGATGGACTGGACCAGGAGCCATGAAAGAATCTGATATATTTATCCAAAAGCAAAAATGACCTTCTCTGACAGCGCTGAAGTTTTGATGGGTCGTTTTCTCCCCCCCAAGCTTTGAAGGAGTGGGTAAATTCTTGGCTACATAAACGTCTGCTGAAATCCCTCACTGAGGCTAGCTATGGGAGTTATTTCTTTCCTTGTTTAGTCTGGATTTATCATCTTTTGTTGGCCAGACTCTATTGATTTTCCTCCTGTCCTGGGCAGGGCTGTGCAGCTGGTTCCTTCTTCCCATTGAGACTCGTCCTTCACCGGAGAGGAGACACGTTGGTGCCTCTGCCTGGCTCAGAACACACACATTTAATAAGAGAATCCTTATAAACCAAGTTCTTTTAAAAAGTGTGTAAATACAGAAGGAATGTGCTATCATTATGAGACAAGAAAGGGAAAAACAGGTATTATGAAAGTCCCTGGCTGTAAGCTCTGCTGTGCCTATAGGAAACAATACTGCATTGTACACTTGAAAATGTAAGAGGGCAGATCTCATAAGTGTTCGTACCATAATATGAGAAGAACGTTAAAGTTCATGATAGCATTCAAAAATAAATAAACCTGCATGGAATTTATGTACTTGAGGAAATAACTTCATTTTGAGGAAAAATGTTTTTACTTCTAGGAAATAAAGGTCTGTGACTAGATATCAAAATAAAGCTTGATGTGTTTAAATGGAGGAAAACAGTTTCTGATCCAACCTTCTCCTCCCTTGGGATGGGGATATAGCTCAGTGGCATAAGTGTCTGCTTGGCAAGCACAAGGTCCTGAGTTCAATTTCCAGTACCAAAAAAAATCACATTAAAACTAATCCCCTCCCCCTAAGGTACCCCGCTTCTCATGGGGAGGTGGAATAATTAGCAGGCAGGGCCTGTGCTTTATGACAAGGTCACCTGGGAGCCTCATGGCTTCTGCAGGGACTGACAGCCTTTTGTCCAAAGCATTTATCTCTTTGTTCAAATTATGCTACATCTAAATAGTCTTAGTCTCATCTTGCTTGCTTTTCCTTTTGATGTCTATAAAAGTTAAGGGAAATTTGTTTCTTGGTGTCCTGGAGAAGGTGAAAAAAGGTTTTGATTAGATGTTAGCTTGAGGCTTCTTTCATGCCTCCAGAGACCGTATAAAAGGAGCCAGAGCTACTGAGACTAATCTCCTTCCTGGAAGCCATCCATCCCTTGGCCCTGGTGGGGCTTGGGAGGCCTTGATGAGATGCTGCAAAAGCTCAGATGTTTGCTGGATTGGAGCGCAGAGCTTGGCTATTTGAAGACTCCCACCTTTCAGAGAGTCAGCTGGGCTCAGCACAGGAAATGCCTGGCATAGTACTCAAACAGGACTTGAAGCAGGGCTGCCCTGGGGTCTGAATGTTGGCTGAGACCCCACGCCCATGCCTCAGAGCCAGTGGCCACCTTCTGAGGTTGCGTGCCAGCTTCTCTGTGGCAGACACTGCTGTCTCCATCCGCGTGCCCATCATCATTTCTTCCCACTTCATGTGGAAGCCAATGTGGCCAGCCCGATGACAACACCTCTCAGTCTCCTTTGGGGCCCAGCGGCCATGTAGGGGAAGAGAAAAGAGGGCTGTTTACAAGGGCTCCAAGGGAGTGCTATGCTGGCCGCAGAATACCCCCTTCAAGTTTCTCTTGGGTGAGGGGAGAATCACTTTGCAGTGTACTGGGGCCTCTGTTTGGGGGAGCTCTACCAATACAACCTAGCACAGTTCCTAAGGGGCACGGCACCCACTCTGGAGACGTGAATTGGCCATTCAGACTACAAGATGTGCACCGGGGCACCCAGGGAACCCTGGCAACAGCATGGCTGTGAAAGTGTCCACCCTCCACCTGACATGGTCCCCAACCACAGGTGATGGCTGGAGCCACAGTCCATATAAAGAAGGGAGGGAACAGGGAGAAGAGGAGGAAGAACTGAAGGTCTCCTGGAGACAAGAGCCAGAGAAACAAAAGTGTTAAACAAGAGGGGTCTGCAGTTTTGATATCAGACATGACCTCTGGCTTTTTCGTCTTTGTTAGGGGTTAGGAGGACTGAGAAACCTGACTGCAATTTCACCGAAGTTGGAGAAGGAAGATTCAACATGGTGAGATGGAGTGAAGCTACCCTGTGTGCCTGTCTGAGGCAGGCTTGTTTAGTGACATGGATTGAAATTTAATCTAAGAAAGGGTACAACAGATGAACTCCTCCAGCTGCGGCTGACCCTTGATGTCCTGGGATTTCTGTTGTACCTGAAGCAAAGAAACCAAAGTACATTGCCGCTGGAGAGGAAAGGCATCTCCGAATTTGGCAGATCATCAGATCGGAGATATACACGGAGAGGGAAACAAAGGTGCCAGTGTTCTGCAGCTCAGAGATAACATTTCTGTGTATGGTCTCCTGGGCTTGATCCCCAGACAGGGGTGGCACTTTCTGTCACTGGGAGAAGAGTCTTCCATACTTGAAGACTGGGTGCTGGGCACACGCCTAAGGGATTTAATAACAACCAGTGGGTTTACCTTCACCGTCATACCTTACCTGCAGACTGGGCGGGGGCCAGTGGCTCTGTAGAGTTGAAGATCACTCGTGTGACTTTCTTAGATGTGTGAGCCAGGCTCCTCTGGAGAGACAGAACCAATAGGATATGCGTACAGACAGAGGGGGTGTCTTGGTTACTTTTCTCTTGTTGCTGAGACAAAATACCCAACACCCAAAATGAAGGAAGGAAAGGTTTATTTAGCTTACAGTTTGTGGAGGTTTCACTCCATATTTGGCTGGTTCTGAGGCAGAGTGGCACATGGCAGAGGGCAAACTGTTCAGGGCAGCAGAGCACAGCAAAACCAACCAGCAAAAAGGGAGGAATGGCTGCAAGCAGCCTCTTTTCTTCCCTTACATTGTAAACACCCTATCCCCACCCAGGGGGCGGGTAGCTCTCACACAATCTCCATGCCCTCCTATTCCACAGGCTCAGGATGTGTACAAAGTGAGCACCTTGGCTTCCTGCTGAGTCACTCTGACAAACCTCTGGACTTCCCAAGTTGACACAATGTATAAATCATAACGGGGGGGGGGGGGAGTTAGGGAAGTGGCTGATTCAATTATGGCAGCTGAGAAGTCCCAGGAAGGCACTTCCGGGCTGGAGCTCTTGAGATGCTGTGGTGTCATGACCCCATCCAAATGCAAAGCCCTCAGCACTGTGGACGCTGATGGTATGACTCTCGGTCCAAGGCTGAAGGCAGACAGAAGTCCTGGAGACCAAGAGCCAGGGAGCCTGCAGTACTGGTGTCCATGCCAGTAGACAGTGTTGATCCCAGCTCTCGAGGGGGGAGTGTCTGTGTGTCTGCGCCTTTTCCCTTGCAGCCCAGCTGGTGAGGCGGGGCTTGCCCCTGTGGAAGGTGGCTCTTCCCACCTCTCCTGTTTTGGAAACACCCTCACGGACAGCCAGAACGAGGTGTTACCAGCTTTCTGGACCTTCCTGCATCCAGGGGGCTGGGGATATAGCTCAGTGGAATAAGCGTCTGCCTAGCAAGCGCAGGGTCCTGAGTTCGATCCCCAGTACTGCCAAAAAAAAAAAAAAGTGATAAACTTCCTGCATCCAGGATTTCCTCACCTAAAGTTAATCATCACAGTCGTAGAGGGTGCTGCTTGTCCCTTCTCTTCCCACGGAGAGGAGGGTGTGTTCTTCCACAGGATAGTTGAGGGCACCCCAATAGAGCCACTGTAAAGCCTAGGGGAACATGCCATGCAGGGGACTGGGTCCTTCGTCTGTGGCAGGGAAACTCCTGCTCCTTTTGGCTGAACATCTCCATAGGCTCTTGGGAGAAATGTGTGTCCTTAGGAGGCAGGGGCAGCAGGACAGGAGCCTCACGTTCCCTGGGAGCCAGCTGTGGTGCTCTCTGTGGTGGCAGGAGGGCCAGGGACATAGCTCAGTGGCACAAGCATCTGCCTGTGGTGGCAGGGCAGGAACTGGAAGGCCACAAGCAAGGTCCACCCCCTGGAGCAAGGAGGTTCGTTGTCCTCATTAGTGAACATTAGCTAGCAGATCAGGTCACGAGCACCCTGAAGGACCCTGGGGGGCAAGAGCTGAGAACAGAGGTGAATCAGGGGGGACACCTGAAGGTCCCACCATGAAGGTCCCTGTGGAAGTGGCTATAAAGCCAGCCCAAGGGAGAAGCCTACAGCAGAGGAGAGAGAACCACAGCAGCACCTGCAGGTGGAAGGGCTTTGGCCCTCTCCCAGAACCCACCAGGATCCACAGATGCAGAAGGGGACCATGCAGGTCATGCCCTCATTCTGTCCCGGTGCTGGCCCTGAGCTGAGCATCTTGCCCAGGGCCAGGGGAAGGAAGGCATCTTTAAGTTGTGTGTGAGATTCAAATTTCATTGGAGATTGCTCAGAGTTTTCCACACATGGAGATGAGACTTCTCTCCTTCCGCAACGACCAGATGTGGCTGGGAGGTTAGGAAGCAGATCCCAGGATCACAGGTAAGGGTGTGGTGGGATGGCAATGGCGCCATGTGCCTGTTGCATATGTGTGAGTCAGATTCCTGTCACTGTGACAAGTTACCTAGAAAGAAAGATTCACCAGGTGCCAGCCCGTGCTGACTTCAACCCTGTTGCTTATGCCCAAGGTGGCGCAGTGTCTCATAACCAGAGTATGGGCAGAGGCCTGTTCACCTCACAGTAGCTGGTAAGCAGAAAGAGAGGCAGGAAGGGCCAGGGTCCCCAAACTCTCTTCAAGGGCACAAGCCCAAGATCTAACTTCTCTCCAGAAGCTCCATCTACAAAGGGCCACCACTCCCACAGCTCCCTAGGCTTGGACCACAGCTTTTCCTCAGGGGCTTCGGGGCATTTGGGGTCCAGCCTACTGCAGCTTCTGTGGGTTTTCTGTACACAAGGAACAGCTAGTGCTTGGGATCTTGCATTTGACTTACCAGTATCTTGGGAACATTTTCCCATATAGATAAACTTCTGCAGCATCATTATCAAGGCCTAACTGAGTAATTTATTTAATTCCCTAAGATACTGGATATTTGAAAGGATTCTTCTTTATCCAATCTAAAAACTCTATCTCAAATCAGAAGCTGTCACACTAAAGTCTAACAGAAATTAGGAATAAAATGTGGATCTTGGTTTCTATCATTTTTATTTAAGAGATTCCTGCAATTTCTAGCCACTTCAATTACACATGAACCATAAATAAGAGGTGTAATTCTTGTGAGTGAAGAAACAAAATTATAATTATTTGCAAATGACACGTTTATATATCTATGTTTCCCAAGAGTATTCAAGAAAAAAACCCTAGAATTAATTAAGAGGCTTCAGGCTAAATACAAGACAATTTTACTCAAGTGGATTTTCAATAAAACATAAGTAACCAGTACCACTGAAAAAGATTTCATTCACATGAGGGACAGAAAATATTAAAGTGTTTGAAAGTAACACCAAAAATCTGAAGGATGTTGTAAAGAAATTTACAAATTATTTTGCTGAGGAAAAAAAAATGAAGAACTTTATTTCTGGATGAGGACGTTTCATAGATTAAAATGCTGTGACAACTAAATATACGAAAAGGTGCTTAGCAGCATCTGCCACTAGGGAAATGCAAATTAAAACAGCAGAGCCCCACAGCGCACTACATACCCATGAGCATGGCTAACACGTGACACCGGATTCTGGGACTGCAAAATGCTGGGGCCCTTTCAAAGGAGTCTGGCCATTCCTGACAAGGCTAAGCATAATGTGACTGCCCAATCCAGCAATTTTGTAGTCTGATATATGTACCCAAGTTATTTGAAAGCTTATGCACACAAAATGTGCACATAAATGTGGACAGCAGCTTTATTCCTAATTGCCAATTCTTAGAAGCAACCAAGAGGCCCTTCAAAAGATGATTGGATAGACTGGTTCATCTATAGAATGGAATATTATTCAGCAATAAAAAGAAATGGGCTATTCAGCTAGGGAAAAAATATGAAGACATGCCTTAAGAGCTGAAACCGATGTCACCAAGTGAGAAAAGCCAGTCTGAAACATGACTATTTGCCATGAAGTTCTAACTGGGAGATTCTGGAAAAGACTGGGAGACCGTAAAGCCTGGTGGCTGCCAGGGGCCCAGCGAGGGTGGGATGAGAGGGAGAAACACGGAAGACACTTAGGACAGTGATGTTCTTCTGTGTGATACGATAGCGTATACCTGGCATTTTACATCCAACACCAACAATGAGTCCTAATGTGAGCTACAAACTTCAGTTAATTAGGATGTGTGATTATTGATTGTAACAGACATGACTATTGATTGCAACAGACACACCACTCTGATACTGGGGAAAGCCTGAGGGGTAGGAGACTAGGTGGAAACTCTGTACTTTTTGCTCAGGCTTTGTGTAAACCTAAAGCTGCTCTTAAAAAAAAATAAATAAAAGCTGTCATTTTTAAAGAAAAAAAAAGAGAAATGATCTAATTGAGCTGCAAAATGATAGGGAGAAATTTTAATTGCTAAGTGAAAGCAACCAGTCTGAAAAAGCTATGTATTAAGTGATTGCAATTGTACGGCATCCCAGAAAAGGCAAAAATGTGAAGACAGTGAAAGGGGAAGGGTTCGGGGCCAGTTGCATAGGCGGAGTGCAGCATGGTGGGGAACTGCTTTGCATGATGCAATATTGTGATAGTGGCTGTATGACGCCATGCATTGTACAAAATCCAGGTAATCACAGCACAAAGAATGAATATTAATGCAGCATTCAAATGTAAAGGCTAACATAGGAGGCAGACGGAATTCCAACACAGTATGTGAGATGGGACAAAACATTCCCACTGGATTGTGAAGGTACGAAACCGCCTCACCAAGGAGTGTGAGGGAAACAGGTGCTGATCTCAGTATTTTGAGAAATAAGTGGAGCTCACGGAATGCAAGGCAAAAAAAAAAAAAAAAGACCCTTACAAAAGCACTGGGATCTGTGCGATGAAGCTGCTTCCTGTCGGGGCACAGGATAGCAATTCCGATCGTGATGTGCGTATTGGAATTTGGCCCTCTGGTTAGTGAGCTGTACATGGTGAGACCAGAGTTCTCGCTGCTGCAGCAGGGGTTACAGGTAAGCAAGGCAAGGTGGCTAGTATGACCCATGTGATCAGGGATGAGCGTTGCAGACATCAGTACAAATTCATGTTTAGTTTACTATAGAGATGGCTTCACACAGAAATATGTACATGTGGATAGAGAAATGACAAGGGGGAGATTCAGTATACAGATAAGTGGATATAGAGATAGACAAGAGACGGACGGGTGTGAGGATAGCTGGGTGGATGGATGGATTAGATAGGCAGCTAGGTAGGAAGGTAGGCAGGCAGGCAGGGGATGGATTGATGAATAGAAGGATGGATGGCTGGGCAGGTAGATGAATGGATGGGCTGACGCAGACAGATAGATAATGTAAATCTACACAGGTGCATATACACACATATTTCCTTGCTCTGTTAGCTGAGCAAACCTAGAAGCAATGAAAACTCCAGAGGCCGTAAGGACACCTACTACCCAGGTCTTGGTTTCTGATATTCTCCAATAAAAGGAACCAGGACACATTGGAGAAATGGCCGCTTCTAGACCAGAAAAGAAAACACAGAAGAGCATGTAGTGTCAGGAAGGAAAGAAGTGCCCAAAACAAAATTCTGACAATGGTGTGAGCCCATAAAAGGACACAGGGGCTAATGGAGCTCCCAATGGCCAAGGCTTGGACTGTTGAACAACAAAATAAATAACGTAGCATTGGCCTCTAACCCAGGGCCCAAAATAAATATCCATGACCCCAAACTGATAAAAATAAATAGTTGACTAAACAAGTGGGAGAGGGAACAGACAAATCTCCCAGAAGAAAAATCCCAAAAGATTTAGGTGGCTCCTTTGCCTCAAGGAGGTGGCACACAATCCCACTCCTTAAGTGTGAGCTGCACATAGTAACACCTTCCAAAGCGACTGATGGAAAGCAGGGGAAAAGAGTGACTTTGCGGTGGCAAAAGCTACCAGGCACTCCTTCAGCCAGGAGATCCCGGACGACACTGCCAATGATGGTCATGTAGACAGAATGTGCCCTGACCTGATGCGGTGACAGGGACACTAGCTTTGTTGTGCTCTTCCCCCAAACACATAATCCTAACCTAATCATGAGAAATGTGTCTGAAAAATCTCAACTGCAGGAACTTCTACAAAATACTTGGCCAATCCTCCTCACATCTGTCAAAGGTCATCAAAGATAATGTAAGTCTGAGAAACCATCATGGCCAAGAGGTACCAGGAGACAACGAAATGTAATGTGGTATTCTGAATGGGATCCTGAGCTACAGAAGGGTCATTTAATCAACAACCAAGGAAATTGAGTATGAATATTAGTTCACAATAATGTTCAGTTAATCAGCATTGGTTCAGTCATTTCAACAAATGTAGGGTAATCATAACTAATGTAAGATTTTAGTGATGGGGTGAGCTAGGGGCATATGGGGACTTTCTCTACCATCTTTGTAACTTTCCTATAAATGAAAAGACTTTTATTAGTTAAAAGTTTATTTAAAATATATATCAACTTTTCCTTAGCCAGTTTCTAATGTTGATGCAATTCAAACTCCCTGGTAGAATCTGTGTTTCCCAGTGAAACATCGACCACTGTTCATCCCACATTTCCCATTGCTGGGACAAAATACCCAACAGATACAGCTTAAAGGAAGAATTCATTCATTCAGCTCACAGTTGCAGAGCTCTTAGCTGACTGGACATTTCTATTGCTGTGGCAGGAAGCAGAGCACACCGGAAGAGTGACACAGAGAGACAGAACCTCCAGGGGAACGTGCTAGTGACCCACCTGGGCTCCACCGCCCAGTGCATTCAGTGAAGAACTCAGTAGGCTAACCCTCGGATGAGTACAGGGCCCCAGGATGAAATCACTTCCCAGGAGTCTCAACCCAAAAGGGCTGACAATTAAGATTAACTGGCACAATCAGGAGAATAATGCAGACGACTTTTAAAAGAAGAGGAACAGCTAAGTATGTTTGGAACAGCTGAATAGTAAGGCCCATTTCTACAACTACTATTAAAACACAAAGGTACTGTCTTAAAACAGTGGATGATGGCTGCAAGAGAATGCTTGACTCTGAAACAGATCCGAGAGCTTGTACAAATTCAACTCTGCAAAGGTGTCCACTCTGAGGACTGAAACAAGGAAAAGATGACCATGTTTTCAGATGTTATCAGGCACGCAGTTACTCCCTGTTTTATTTCATTTTTAAGTTTGAGCTCAGTTGCAGAAGACCATTAGCCACATCCCTCAGTTCACAGCTGACTCCTCCTGTCATTCCATGGTTGACTTTCATTTTGCCTACATCGTTTATCGACAGCTCCCCTCCTCCAGTAGCACACTAGGCCCAACCTGTTTGGTTAATTTCTTGGTTTACATCTTTAGAAATGTGTGCACTTTGAAAAATAGGTACTATCACATTATGCACATCAAGCTGTGTATCCCTTCATGAGAAGGATACATTCTGAGTAATGTGTCACTGTGTAATTTTTTTTCAAAGTCCAAACATCATAGGCACAGTAACATAAACAGACAACTACAATGTCCCTGGGTGATACAATTTCAGGGGACCACCACTGTATACTTGGTCTGTCACTGACTGATACATTGTTCTCAACTTACAGAACTGGGTAACAACCAACAGATCTAATTCTATTTCTTTTCTTTTTCACACAACAGTATGCATTTTAGGATGGATCCATATTGCCGTACACACATCTAGGCTAAGGCTTTGGATTGCAGCCTAGCATTATTGATTTTTCCACTTCCCTGGCAAGAAGCACAGAGGTAGCGTCCACCTTCCCATCTCATAAATACTTGTGTGATGTCAGAATCCCATCACTCATGGTTCTCATGCATGCATGCCTTTCGCCAGCGCTGACAGCAGAAGGGTGGGCTGCCGGGTCCTAGTGCTGCTTACGCTTGACTTCTCTGAGCGTTCCCAGCTTGCTCTCCAGAATGCTGAAGAGTTCACATTCTGGCAAGGCGTAGCCAGGGTTCCCATTACCTACATTTTCTCCAGCATTTTTATTTCTGATTTCCTCATTTTTGCCCATCTGCCAACTATACAGTTACATATCTCTAACGTGTTTTAATTTAATTACTGAAAAAGCAGAGCATTGCCCCCTCTTCTTGTTGTCTATTCCAGCTTCCCCTTCAGTAGGTGCCCATTCCTACCATTTGCTCTTTACTGCATTTCCTGCCTTTTTCTCATTGGTTAGCAATGGCTGATGGCTGTCCTCTGCCTTATCATGGAGACCATGGGCTGTGCTTTACTCAGAACAACTTGGGGAGACTGAGCTACCCCCAAAGCACCTTCCTTACCCTCTCTGCTACGCATGGGATCCTGCCACTGTCCACTCAGGACTGCCGTCAGCCAGTTCCCTTACCTATTCTCTGGGTTCCAACAACCTCCAGCTCCCCCCAGGGTTCTCTCTGTTATAAGTGTTGGACTGACCAATCCATGACCTCTTGTCTTTGGTGTGTCTCTAAGGCTACCTTCAGAAGCAGCGGTCCCACACTAATCCAACGTCTTCCCTAGAGCCACGAGACAGTGTTCTATGCAGCAATTTTACAGAGGAAAAAAATGTTTGGAAGAAAAACATTTAAGGACTTTTTATATGTGTGTATCGAAAGTATATTAAAGTGTTTTTAGGGAAAACATATAATTATTGTGTTTGCCACATCTAGCAGCTGAAAGCTGCTCTTCTTGTTTGCTTCAAGTCCTTATCATTTTCTTGGTTGGTGGCAGACCAAATTACTACTCAGCAGCCCTTGCACGATGCCTGTAACATTAAACAGAACCCAGTGTCACAGCAACAGCTCAACTGCCTTTGCACCATGGGCTACGGAAGAGATGGATTTAAATCTGAATGGTTAAGGGGCAACCCACGGCAGTTTCCACATGTTGCATGTCCTGCAGCTCGTTATTTCTTTTTAATGAGCATGTCTACCAATGGGCGGTGAAGCTCGTGCCTTCTTTGTGAGTTTCTTTCTCATGCCCACGTCCAGGAGGAGCTCTGGGGCTGGGATCCAGGCGTCTGTGATTTTTAAAGTACAGGTGATTTTGAGGTCAAGAGCCAGTGCCGATTCAGGTGACCGTTTGGAAGCCCAGCTGCACAGTGCATTGCCCCTTGAATGATAAAACATTCTGTTTCTTCTGCTCACAGAAGTTCTGATTTAACTGCTATGGAATGCCACCTGGTCGCTGGGATTCTTAAATACCCTTCAAGCACCCCCATTGTATGGCAGAGTTCAAGGACCACGCATTCAGGGGGCTGGAACTCCTCTCTTTCCTCACGCCATCACTTTGCGCAAGGGTAGGGTTTCATTCTGCCTGCATTGTAAGTGCCCCTCTCTAATAACAATTATTTATTTGCGGGGGGTGAAGATTCACTGGTGTCTCTGCATGTGCTCATCCGTTGTTCCCTGAGCATTGCTTCTTGTATCTCACGCCTTCCTTTGGATTCTCTTTTTCTTCCTGACTGTACCCTTTAGAAGCTGTTTTAGCATGAATCTGGATGGAACTATACATTTTCTGCATAGTTTTTAAAAAACATTTTCTTTCAGCTTCTGTGCTGAGTTTCAGTTGGTGTGGAACTCTGAGCTGACAGTGTCTCGCCTTACTGTGTCGCTCAAGCTGGCCTCAAACTCATGGCGATCCTCCTGCCTCAGCTTCCTGAATACTGGGTTACAGGTGTGTGCCACCATGCTTGGCTCCTTCTTGCAATTTTTGATTCTTCTATCTGAGTACCTGAGTCTTGCTCAGTTTATTTCCAGAGAATTTGCAGCCTTGTTTCCCTGTGTTTCTTTCTATTGTTTAAGTCAGATCCTTTCAGTTCTTCCTCCAAGTCCCTTCAGCCCTTCCTCATTTTCCCTAACTTTGTCTGCCCCTCTCCTGTGGATCTGAGTTCTTATTTTTTTTTTTTTGGGACTTCTTTACCTTTAAGCTACGTCATATCCATTTAATTTTAAATTTCAATGATTGTATTTATGTATTTATGTCTAGAAGTTGCATTTGCTTCATTTGGAAAACTGCACTTCTGTTTGCTTTTGCATTTACCAGTTTTGCATTCTATTCCTTATTTCAGCTCATTGATAACTTTAAGCATATTTGCTTTATAAGTAATATGTTTCCATTTCTTGGTGCACATGTCCTTCCTTATTTTTTCCATCTGACTGATCCCATTCAGGGACTGGCTTCATTATCTTTTGTACAAGAATTTTAATCTTATTTATTAGTGGAGTGGCTTCATGCCTAAAACCTGCTGCCAAAGAAACCAGTGTTGAGGGAAGTAAAGTGGGGTGTAAAGGAAGGAATGTTGGCCTTGTGACCTGCAGTTTTCATTTATGAGCTCATCTTCACTGAGGAATTTTTCCCTTTGTGAATTTTCATGCTGTGTTGAGGAAGTATTGCTAAAGAGAAAAACTATTGTTTTTTGTTTTTTCAGTTTTTATTTTTTATTAAGTATATGTTTTTAGTATGTAGTGATTACGTTCCTCATGGGGAGCTGGTCCATGTAACCTCATGGATTGAACAGATACTGGGTAAGGCTTCTAAGACGGATACGTCATTGAGATTTTGTGAACGTGGGTGAGTATTATACACCACACACAAGGAGAGTAAGCTACAATGATCTCCCCCCACCACCATAGTTTAAGCAGACTTAAGCTCTTTGTGACTTCTCTGGCTTCCTGAGAAGGTACATTTTAGTTCCCTTATCAATGAGTGGCATTTTTCTCCATTTTTAACTGAAATTTAACTTCTGGTTTTCTGTTTTGGGTGTTCAGGGCACGTGTCCATTTTAGGAGGGCATCGATAATGAAAACCCCCAAATTTGCCCACAGAAAAGTATGTAGGGGAGAGGGATGACTCCCTGGGGAACCCGTCACCTGGCTCCAACAGCTACCAACATGCAGTCCGTCCCTCCTCACCTCTGCCCACAACCCCCTCCCTCTCAGACACTGTGCAATTAGAACCATAAATATCTCAGTGTGCCCTTCTAAAAGGTAAGGACTTCCCAAAACATAATCATAGGATGGGTGTTTAAATAAAACGAAGAGGATCCCGTTGAGAGAAGGAACTGAATGTATAAGAAAGAGAGATGAAATGGTCATGTGGACAAAGAGCAGGGGTTGATGAATGGTGCAGGGTTAGGAGGATCAAGTTTAGGCAAATGAGGGAACACTTCTATGCTAATAGTGAAGAGGAAAAGATAAATGCAGAGACAGATGAGTCTTCACATTTGTCACTGGAGTTATCCTCTAACAGTTTCTGTTTTCATTACAAAGTAGCAGATGAAAGCTGAGACTGAGAAATGATGGGGAAGAAGCATACCAGGGTAAGCGGCACCACCGAGTGCGCCCCCTCCGGGTCTCAGTGGCTTTCCCCAGTCTCGGTTTACGTCTCTTTCACGTGAGCTCGGTGTGAGCTCTGAGCTCCTGAGACATGTGGTCTTCATTTCTTTCTCACTCCCATTTCATTGTCCAGATCTAGGCCCAGGGCCCCAGCCTCTGGCCAGGGAGGCCACGAGTATACAGCAGGACCTGGGTGTCCGTGGCAGTGGTGTTGGGGCAACTGTTCATCCCACGGGAAGTTTGTACTGGAAATCACTCTGCACTGTTTAGCCATCTCAGTCACACACAGGAAAAGGTTTTCTTTTCTTTTTGCTATTAAAGGCTAAGTTACTATAATAATCACTCAGGGAGGTACCATAAGATAGGACTTAACGGTGTAGACTCTGGAGGAGCTTTGCCTGGGAGGCAGGTCCAACCCCACCATTCCGGGCTGTGACCTTGAGCAGGTCGCCCACCAACTCTAAGCCCTCATCGATCTGCCTTAGCAATGGAGACTGGTAAGCACCATGTTCACTAGGGTTTGGAGGCTGTTTAATTGTTTGTGTACCCCAGGATCCATTGCGATTGAGGGCTTGCCCCCTGGGTTAGCACCATCGGGAGGTGCTGGGATCTGTGGGAGCTGGAGTCCCCAGGTCACTGGGAACATTGCCCTTGAAGGGGGCCGTGGGCCTCCAGTCTCTCTCTGACTTCCAGTTTGGTGGTCAGACCTCGGATAAGCTACATAGTCACCCAAAGGCTCAGTTTCTTCATTTGTGGAATGAGCATCACAGTAATAAGCATCTATCATTGTCGTTGTGCAAGTTGAAGGTGTGAATACATGGAAAGTACTGAGAACAACGTCTGGCGCATAGAACGCGCTCAGTGAGTGTCAGTTCTCATTGTTAGCTGCGACAGATTCCTCGTCTATTTTCATCTATTATTTCACCTTTTCATTTGCCAATACGGTACTATTTTGATTGCTGGAAAAGGTTCAAATCACTGGTATCCTTTTCCAGAATTTTCATGGCTTTTAAAAACCTCAATTTAACTCTTCATATAAATTTTAAACCACTTCATCCAGTGTCACAAAAGGAAACATGGCTGCTTGAGACTGCCTAGCCCTGCTTCTTTCCCTGCTGTGCCCCAAAACCCAGCCTCATTCTAACTTCAGCTCAGAACTGGCTTCCTGGGAATCCCAACCTGAGGCAAAAGGCTTCATTAAAGTTAAAATCTTCTGAGGCAGTTGCGGTGGTGCATGCTGTGATCCCAGCACTTGGAGGTTCAGGCAGGAGGATTGCCATGAGTTCAAGGTCTGCCTGGGCTCCACAGTGTGTTCAAGCTATCCTGGGCTACATAGTGAGTTCAAGCCCAGCCTTCACTGGGCATAGTGAGACCCTGTCTCAAAAAAGAAAAAAAAATTAGAAAATTAAAAGCTTCTGTGTTTTTGAAGGACACTGTTAAGAAAATGAAAAGAGAACACGTTCAAGATACAGTACATATATCCAACCAAGGACTTGTATCCATATTGTAGGAAGCACTCTTACAACCCAGTAACAGAGCACCAATCCAATAATAAAATAATGAAAGTTTCAAAGACTTGCTTGTCTTGGTTAGTTTTCTCTCATTGCTGGGACAAAATACCCGATGCCCAAAATGAAGGAAGGAAAAGTTTATTTAGCTTACAGTTTGTGCAGGTTTCAGTCCATACTCAGCTGGCTGTAAGGCAGAGTGGCACATGGCAGAGGGCTATAGTTCATGGTGGCAGAGCACAGCAAAAACAACCAGAGCAAAAGAGGAATGGCAGCAAACAGCCTCTTTCCCTCCCTTACCTTGTAAACAGGCTACCCCCACCCAGGGGGTGTGTAGCTCTCACAAGTCTCCATGCCCTCCTCTTCCATAGGCTCAGGATGTACATAACGTAAGCACCCTGGCTTCCTGCAGAGTCACTCAGCCAAACCTCTAGACTCACCAAGTTGACACAATGTATTGCTTCTGTTTTTTGAAGGTCTCTGTTAAGAAAATGAAAAGAGAACATATTCAAGATACAGTACATACATCCACCCAAGGACTTGTTTCCATGCTGTAGAAGCATTCTTACAACCCTGTAACAGAGCACCAAGCCAGTAATAAAATAATGAAAGGTTAAAAGACTGTGCTTAACAAAAGGATGTGTAGTTATGATCAACGGCCACATGAAAACCCAACAAGGGTGGGGAATCAGCAGAGTGAACCTGGACTGCCCCGTGGTGTGGGAACGTAAGGCAGTCCCTGAGCAAAGCAAAACAAAAGGCACGGAGATGGGCTAAGTCCAAAGGACCCGGGCGCCAGCTGAAGGAGCTGCCAAAAGTCAGTCCTGGAACCTCTGAGCAATCAAATAACTAACTGAGTAATTAATAATTAAATATTTAACAAAATAGCTTAGCTAAATAATTAAAGAGTGAACACGATTAAATATTGAGCTTTATCACAATGTGTAAAATGAGAATCCACGAGTGCATACCAGCAGAAACAAATGATTGAATAAATGACTGCCTGGTGAGGAACAGACAAACCTTCCACACAGAGGAATTCCAAATAATGTAGGCAGGTCCTTCCCTGCAAGGAGACAAAGCCTAATGCCTTTCTCTTGTGCATGAGGTACACGAGATGGTTTCCAAAGTCTATAGTATAGGAAGGAAGGAAAGGGTAACTTTGTGGGTGAGAATCCTACAAGACACTCAGCTGGGTGATCGAAGCCATAGCAGCAGTGTGTGGACAGCAGGTGCGCTTGTCTGATGTAGGAGGTGACAAGAATGGCATGTTCCCTCTGTGGTCTTCCTCCCCAAAACATATAGCCCCAGTCTAATCACAAGAAAGACATCAGACAAATTCCAATAGAGGATGTCCTACTGTATATGTAAGCAGTACTCAAAATTGACAAGGACATCAAAAACAAGAAAGTCTGAGGAGCTGTCACAGGCAGGAGCAGCAATGACTGATTGCCCTGTGGTGTCCTGGATGGGATCCTGGGACAGAAAAAGTGCATTAGGTAAAAACGGAAGGAAGCTAGATGGGCTTTAGATCTTAGTACCATATCAGTACTGATTTGTTAGTTATGACAAATGGACCATTTAATGTCGGATGTTAATAACAAGTAAGCTGAGTGTGGAGTATGAGAACTGTACTGTGTCCTGTCTAAAAGGATTTAGGAAAAGATTCTGAAATTAAAAAAAAAAAACTTAAAAAAAACCCCAACACATCCTCAGTCATCAAGGGAATGCAGTCTGGAGCCACAGCAAAATGTCACTTGGTAGACACCAGAATGGCTGAAAAGGGTAGACAATGCCAAGTGCTGACAAAGTTTGGGACAACTAGACCCCTCCACAGCAGGACAGAATGTAAAATCACACAATCGCTTTGGGAAACAATTGGGTAGTATTTTATAAAGTTAAAACATGCTTGATATTTCACCCAGAAATTCCATTTGTAGGTATTTATCCAAGGAAAATAAAAATGTGTCTAATCAAACACTTGTACATGACTTGTGAAGACATGTATGCTTGTTGCATATTTATTCACAATATCCCCAAACTGGAAACAACCCAAATGTCCACCAACTAGTGAGCAGATACACATGCTATGGTATATTCAGGAATTAAACAGAAAGGGTTTGCTGATAGCTTCTACAACATGGATGTACCTCAACATCATGTGAGTAAAAAGGGAACCCAATATAAAATAGCGCACATTGTGTGATTTTATTTACCTGAAACCCTCTAGAACAGGTGCACCTAAGCTAGAGTGATGAATTTTGACCAGTGTTGCCTGAGGCAGAAGGTAGCAAGGGCAAGACTACAGAGGGGCGAAGGGGAGCTTCCTGATTGGATGAAATCATTTCCCATCCTCACTGGGGTGGTGGATACCCCAACTGTATATTCTTATCACAACTCATTGAACAGTGTACTTAAAACTGGTGACTTTTACTGAGAATAGATGATATTTTGATAAAGTCTTTTTTTTTCAGACAGGGTTTTGCTATGCAGCTCAAGTTGACCTTGAACTCACTTTGTAGTCCTGGCTGGCCTTGAACTCACAGAGATTCTCCTGCCACAGCCTCTCTAGTGCTGGGCTCATAGGCATGTGCCACTATGCCCAGCCTTAAAATCAATTTTTTTTAAGAAAAAAAAAAAGCTGAACGTCTAACTGGAATTATATCATTTATACTCCAAGGAGCATTTTTGAAGCATTTGTACAGCTTTTCATTTTTTATTTTTTTCTCTTTTTGAGACAGGGTCTCACTATGCAATTCAGGCTGGCCTTGAGCTCACTTATGAAGCCTATGCTGGTCCCAAACTCGCAAGGGTCCTCCTGCCTCAGCCTCCGAAGTGCTGTGATTACAGGTATGCGCAACTATGCCTGGCTATATAGCTTTTTAAAAAATATTAATTAATTAATTAATTAATTATGGATGGTACTGGCCTTCCACATGCTGAGCAAGCTCTTCTCTTGGTAGGATCCGGGGAAGATGGCGACCGGGTGAGCAGCAAGGGAGCGAACCTCCTTAATAAACACCACCAGCTCGAGACAGACTTGGTGAGCGTGAATGCCGGAACCTCGGCTGGGAAGTTTAAACTGGGCGTATTTCTCTGAGATGCCGGGGGAGATGTGGTAGGGCGGACCAGGCTGCCGGGG
>PVLD010024587.1:0-25207 GCA_004027595.1 Dinomys branickii
AAGACAAGTGATCAGAGAAGTGGAATGATAAAAATAACTCATGGAATTCTAATGAAAAGGGCTGGGTGGGCTGTAGACTCCAGCGTAACAGATAAACAAGATGAAATAAGCCAAGTATTCATGGAATCAGACACTTTTCAACTGGACCTTAAATGAGACGTAGAATTACATCAGGTGAAAATGGAGTGGCAGGACATTATAATATACTGTAATTTAGATCAGGCAAAAGGATCAGCAAGAATAAACATGCAAAACCAGGTGTGGTGGTGCACACTTGTAATCCCAGCACTCCAGAGGCTAAGACAGGAGGGTCACTGCAACTTCGAGTTCAGCCTGGGCTACAAAGTGAGTTCAAGGCCAGCCTGAACTGCATAGTGAAATCCTGTCTCAAAAAGACAAAAGAAAAGAAAAAAGGAGAAACATGCAAAGAAACACTATAATCATATTTTGCATGGCTTGACTACCTAGTATAATTGAGCATAACTTTTCAAAATTTGCTAGTAATCTGTACATCTTGACTTGGATACATCTTTAACTCAGTAAATGTGTACTTTGACCATTTCAGGTGCATATTTCATATTTTCAACTCAGTTGTATGCTTCTTGTGCTTGAGGGAGTCTGTCTCTTATTCGTTCATTTTGCACTTAGCTTAACAACATGTGGTAAAGTTATCCAGTAGATGCGCAGTCCAGTTGCCTGAACAACTGATACTAAGAAAGGGCCTGAGAGTCCATAAACAAAGAGACCGTTCCAAAGATGGGAAGATCAAAACATCTTAAGAGAAAGCCTGCATGTTAATTGACTGATTTTATTGCCTTTTTGAAACATCATTCCAAAAGAATGTTTTCTTCCTTTATTGTGGTAATGTTAAGTTAATTTTTAAGGTGACATGATTTATAAGAATCCATCACACAGTGTTCATCATATTTGCGATAATAATAACAAGTGCTTTGTTGCCATCAAAAGAAATGAGCATTTTCACCTTTTAGTCTCTGGGAAAGCCAAAACCATTTGAAACCATTTGTTAAGATAATTGCTTGTCAAATATTTAAAAATTAGAGCCATAATGAGATTTTTCATCCATAAAAGGAGACTCGAAGTAATGTTCAAATTTTGTTATTGTAGCCTGAAAATAGCAAGCCAAATTTTTATAAATCTGTATACAGTTTATGTAAAAGTTAAGGACAAAAGGACTTTTATCCCCAATTTTAATGTGAACCCATTTTCAAGATGCATCTAAATACCCTTACTCCTCTATTTAAAACTAAGCACAGTACTAATCACACAGACACAGACACTCACACACCCCAAGTTCACAAGAAGTCCATTATCAAGAGACAAGCACTTATAGTAAGAGAAAGCTGACTTTCATAAAGACGTCTGTTAGTTCTAATTAGTGTTAATGACTATGATGGATCTCTACAATATCCTGTTTAAATTGTAATTATAGTTGTTTATTCTGAGAGAGAGAGACAGAGAGAGAGGCTCAGTCTTAGGATTTTCTAAAATGTTTAGAAGAAAACAAATGAGATTAAATTTTGGCTTATAAACTCAGGTTCGTTATACAAGTATAGGACCTTTTATAATAGCTATCTATTGCTGAATAACAATTACCATCCAAACAACAAATCTTTATTGTCTCATAGGCTGTGTGCGTCAGGAGTGTGGCCAGGATTTAGTTGGGTGCCTTTTGCTAAGGGGCTTGTGTGAGCTGCAGGCACAGTCAACACAAGGCTTGCTTGGAACTGAAACTCTATTTCCAAGCTCACGCAAGTGGCTGTTGGCAGGACACCTCAGTTCCTCTCCATAGGCTTTGCAGGCATTCTCATGACATGTGGTGATGATGAAGAGAGAGAGGAGGGAAAGTGAAGGGGAAAGAATGACAAAGGCCACAGGACTCCATAGGGCGTTTTGTGTCTCAGTCTCAGAAGAGATATTCCATCACTTCTGTCCTATTTCTTAGAAGAGTCTCTAGGTCCCATTCACACACGCTGGAGGGAATTACACAAAAATGCGAGTACCAGAGTGTGGGGGTCACTGGGGACCACTGTACAGCCTGCTACCACTCCGTCAATCTGATCCTACTGGCAAATTCCACAAGTACACTCTTTAACTGATTTATGTATTTATGCAAATATAATACGTGTTTATATAAGTACAACACTCTAATTTATTCATGTAAATACATATGGCAAGACACCAACTGGA
This sequence comes from Dinomys branickii, assembly GCA_004027595.1. Classification (NCBI taxonomy): domain Eukaryota; kingdom Metazoa; phylum Chordata; class Mammalia; order Rodentia; family Dinomyidae; genus Dinomys; species Dinomys branickii. The sequence goes on from PVLD010024587.1 coordinate 2,209, forward strand.
AAAATACAGGCTGTGTCACTGCTGTATCTTTGCCTCACTCAGATACATTTTTTCTTCTGGAAAAATAAGGCCTACAAGATGCAAGTTAAAGTACTGACTGGTTAAAATCTTTCCACAGAAAGCTTCTATTTAGCTTTGTGAATGGACACTAATAAAGCCATTTATTTCAGCCTGAAGAAAGAAGTGTAAAATAGAAATGAAAAAACATCACTGACACTTGGTAGAAGCTCTAATATTGTTTCTAACAATTATATTAGTGATAATATAATTGAATTCTATTAGTGATACTATAAACAGCTATCCCCTAATGGGAGGGCCAGGGTATGGCTCAGTGGAAGAGTGCTTGCCCAGTATGTATAACACTCCGATTCCACCCGAGCACTACAAAAAAAGGAATCCTCTAATATACTGTAATTTAGATCAGACAAACAATCCTCTAAAGTGGGGCAGGCAAGGGGACACCCATGTAATGACAATCTTCCCTCTGTATCTACAGATTCTAAATCCATGGGTTCTGTCAACCACAGCTCAAAATATTAAAAAAAATTTTTTTGTCTGTACTAAGCGTGTACAGACTTTTACTTGTCATTATTCCTTGAACAATAGAGTACAACAACCATTCACACAGCATTTACATTGGGTTAGGAATTATAAGTGATCTAGAGATGATTTCAAGTACACGGGGATGTACATTTTTCATAGCTCATACACGCCATTCTATATATTTTATTTTGACCACCCAGGTATTTTGCTCTGTTTTTACCCAATTCTCATTTGGCCATTGGTGAGGTTCATATGACTTACCTGAAGGGTGATGCATGAAATCAAAGTAGTTCACAGAATTATGAAACACCAGTAGCTGAGAGGGGCTAACTGCACAGGCTGGAGGTACAGTTGTGGGAGGGTACAGATTTGTGGCCCTTTGCTTCATGGCTTTGTCAGTATTTACTTGTAGATGTCCTCTAACAAGCAAGGAGGAATTGCTCTGAACCAAAGAAGTAAAGGCTAATGCCGGCTTTCCAGCATAAAGGAACATAAAAGAATCTTTGCCAGCTGTCTAGAAAGACAACATCTGAAGGCACGGGTACTCTACAGTTGCCAGGAGAAATGTTCACATTGTCAAGGTTATTTTCAATGTTGTTTTAACTTGGTCACATACACTTAATTATATAAATGCCATACTAATATAGTCACCTTTTACAGTTAAAATTTTCAACGTTAGCCAAATACACATTTCTATCAAAAAGTCTTTAGGTTATATCTACAACTTAAACATATATGCATACACACATACCTTTGAAAGAAATTTATTCTCCAAGTGATACCCACAGGATATTTATTCTGTTTTCTGAGCTCACTGCATGACAAAGCACAAAAAGCAACCCAAAGAGAGCAAAAGGAGACAAGTCCTAAAGCTACAGTAGGGCTGGTTTCTCTAGGGTCAGAGGAGTTCTAGCCCTTCCCACTGCCAAGGGTGGGTCAGATTAGGAACAAATTAACGCAAAAGTACGCCTCAATGTCATGCCTACACCAACTCCCTGTAATAATTTACAGTCTGCAATCAAAATAAAATAATCTGTTCAAAAACCTTCTGCTTTTATGGCTCAAACTACAAATTAATTTTCTTTTTTGTTTCATGTTTCATCTTTAAATTTCACTTCACCAAGGTGAAAAAAAAATCACATTGTTCTAATGATAGACATATCTAAATTTTAAATGAATGGTGATGTTTTAATTTCATGAAAATATTTAGGGAATTTTTTTAAAAACTGCCAGTGAAAAAGAATGTTCTCCAGTTGGAAGGCTCTGTCACCACCGGAAAACAAACAGAAAGTATGTACGGATTTTCAATTCTCTGTTCCATCAAATCAGCATAGGATAGTAAGTTTAGGGATTATTTCAACGAATTTTTGTCTGAAGTTTACCTATATTTTGAAAAACACTTTTATGATGAATTTAACAGGAAATGGATTCATATTCTTAAAGGTCAGTTAAAATCAGGTGTGTGCTTGTGCATGCATTAGAGAGAAGGATGGAGGAAGAAGGGAGAGGATTGCTGGTGGAAAGGGGCACCTAGCACACCCCTTGATATATAATCAGCATTAAGGAAGCAGTTGTTCCCACACTTTCTCTTTCCAAATAAGAAAAATTCACTCCTTTCTACCGTGCGGACTGAGATATTCCAATTATTGAGATAGGCACAAGTTTATACCATCATCTGGGCAGAGTACAGAAGGTTACCATTTAAGCTAAATGATGTGCTGAAGCACTGTTTTTGTTACACCACCCCCTTGTCCAAGGCCTTTTCAAGGCTTCCCTCCATATTATTACAGGAATGGGTTTCAAATGCCAGCCCCAGATGGACTTCTGTTAAGTCAACATGACCACGTTTCTCAGCACCAAGGATACTGAAAGACACTTAAGCCACAGATTTAGGGTGCTAATCACTATCTTCATCAACAAAGTACCTTTTTTCTCACCCAGTACATTGCTTTTTTTCTTTTTCACGTTTGTGTTCATTTGACAAACATGGGCTGTACACCACCTGTTATAGGTTATTGCACAGATGCTGAGAAGACACAGATAGACCTATCCTGGCTCTCTAGGCTGTACCTGTCTGCCAAGGAAGATGGTGTTAGCATTACTGGCTTCTTTAAAGTTTGAGATGGGAGACAGGCACTTACCTCCAACTCTGAGGCCATGTCAGAAAACCTCAAGGAAGAGGTAGCATTTATCTGGGCCTCGAAGGATGAGGAAATGGGAGGAGCAGACCTCTCCTGCTGGGAAGTGTGAGGAAGGTACAGCTAGGGGTAGGGTGTGCGCACAGGGGAGCAGACGGCAGCCATGTTGGAGAAGGCCTTGAATGACTTCAGAAGTTATTCTTTGTAGTCATGGGATTTATGTGGATGGGATTTAGAGTCAATGTGATAAAAATTGTGGGCATAACTCAGGATCGCAGAGAGAGGCAGAACTTAGCTGAGAGATCAGTTATGGAACTGAGACCTTGGTGACCTAGGGGTGGCAGTTGTGGATTTGAACTTAACAGCAGACTTTAATGAGAAGGTCTTGGTATTTTCCTCTTCAACTTTTTTTTTTTTGAGACATTGTCTTACTATATACTTCAGGCTGGCTTTGAGCTTACTATTAGCCCTGGCTGGCTCAAACTCATGGTGATCCTCTCACCTCAGTCTCCTGTGTGCTGCGATTACAGTCATGCACCACCCCGCCTGGTTTCTTTCACCTTTTCTTTGTCTTTTACACTCTTGTTTTCACTCTTCTGTACCTATGGTTTAGGCATTCCTGGGGACTCTGGGCCAAGGAACCTAATTTGTGTTTAGACTAAATGCTAAAATATAAAACTGAGTCCAAATCACCATTTCCTTTCTCATGTCAATGGGTGTGGCTTACTTCTCATTAAATTACTGAAAATCCAAATCCCAATGTAATCCAAGAATGGCTCAGTAATGGAAGGATTGCTTAGCATGTGCGAGGTCCTGGGTTCAATTCCCAGCACTGCATAAAGGGGGGAAAAAGAATTATTTTAAGATACAGAGGTAAAAGAAAATGACATTTTCCACCAGTGGAAGAAACTCTACCAATCAAGCCTTCTTTTAAAAAAGAAAAAACTGTAAATATTTATGGGAAGAAGAACAAGAACTTCAAGTGAGTGCTGGAGAGTTCAGTGTTAATGTTCAGGAAAATGTTTCAGTTATGTATATTGATTTTCCCTCCTCTCTCTTGGCAAAGTATTTCATGCTTGGAAAACACTTAGCTGTGTCTTGGGTTTAAACAAAGATAGCATCCCTTGGCAGCCTTCAATTTCCTGTTCCCTCTTCTTTCCTCTATCCAGTAAGATATTATTTGCCCCATGGAGTGTTTTCCCTTTACATAGCAAGATCTTGCAAATGATGTCATTCGGACTTGGCAGAGCCTCGTGCTTGTTACAGGACCTCCTTGGGCTGGTCACTCTTGGGTTGGTTTGTTTGGGTTTTTTCAATTTTTTAATATAAATGAAGCAACCAACTGTCCAAATGCATTTTAGCCTCCCTAAACAAGATTACATTTGACATGTTGACACTGATGTACATTGGAGTTTATTTTTCTTTTCTCTTTCTCATAATTAGGTGAGACCCCAGGAAAGTACTAGAAGTATAAAGTTAGAAACATCACCATAATTTTTATGGTGAAAACAAGCTGCAAAATCTAGCCTAGGACTACACTTGAACCCTTGTTCTGACTACCACATACACAAGAGATGGGGTTTCCACCTTAAGCCCCTGTCATTATACTTTGCCCTGTCCAATCACATTGTGTATAAAGAATAAGAGGTCATGCTCACTTGCAGACAGTCACACTGCAGGACCAGCACAATGTCAAGAGAGGCTAAGGCCATCCTACACTCCTCCAGTGTGGCCTTCCTTTGTGCCAAGGGTCAATCATCTGAGACACTGTTTTATTTAACGGGCAAAAATCCAAGAGTAATTAAGACAATAATAGCACACACCCAACAAGAGAAACATGCCGTGTTGAAAGACGAAATCTCAGCAGCACTAAAGGCAGCAACACTGCGTTTTTGAAAAGGAAAAGAAACCTCAAGATAAAAAACAAAATCCATCAACGACTTACTAAGCTGCTCTTTGGCAGAAAAGGAAAAAATTACTAATTCACTCTATATTTTTTCAAATGAGATCATGGTGGTGGGAGAAGCTAAGATTTGAAAAATTTCCCTGAAGTTCTACATTTCACAAAGAACTATTTTCATAATTAATTTCATAAAGAAAAATAAAAATTACCAAAGAACACTATCTCTTTATTTAATCTGGTAGTAGGGCAGGTATGATTACATGTCGCTAGTCACTATTAGCCCTTGCCTGAACCTTGAAAAAAAGCCCTTATAAATAAAAAGGTAGAAGCTTCATAATAGAATTCCAATTGTTTTTTCTGTTAAATCTGTAACTCTACCCTGATTTTATCTCTTTGAAGATTTCCGGATATTTACAACCTAAGGAAAGTCTTCTTTCTCTAACTCAAGGCCTTGAGGAAAAACATAATCATAAAAAGCATTGTTAAATTTAAAATAAAAATGCTAGGTTCTAGAACATTTCTCTAAAATTTAAAGAAAAAGAAGTTTCAATTTAACTTGATTCACTAGTATCTATTTCCAAAGAGTCTTTCACAACTGTTTTTCAGAAAACTTTCCCAAAATTATTCCAAATACCTTGTTAGGCATAACTTCTTGAATATGTTCAGTTCAGAGCCAATTTATTTTTCTCAGCTGTGCCTTCAGACCCTTCAAATCTATGGCCAAACTCTCCACCCCTGGCTAGCTGCAATTATTTCTTATCAAGGTAATTTCTGAATGCTACATAGAAGAAAATGGAAAGAAGAACGTGCTGTTTTCCTGAAAACTCCCTCTTTGAAACAGTACTTTACAAGTGACAAAAAATAGTAGACGATGTACATTTCATTCTGGGTTCCCAGTTGCCCACTGAGAAGGCGCCTGACCCCTCAGTTGGCGAGCTGTGTCCACCTTCTAATCCCAAGATGAGCTCTGGCCACATTTCAGCTAATTCATGCCCTGTAAGTTCTGTCAAGTTGGAAAGGGCCTAATAAATAAAAAGCCACTTGCAGAATCAGTGTTGGCTTCAGAAGTCCTAAGAAAACTCTTGAAACATCATATTTGAAAAAATATTTGAAGATTGTTCACTTGAGTAAATACTTAGTCTGCCCTCCCTCACTTTTTCGGCTGGGAGCCATGTTACTCACCCTCAAAGAATCCATCAATATTCAACTGGCTCTCTAATTTGCTGATGTAGCAAAAGGAGTTTAATAAAAAACGGTGTTGCCATTTTTCTTTAGAGGACACGCCACAAACTCAACTTTCATCTTACAGCTCTGGAATCTTCTGAATTTAGTTAGGGAAATAAATGCCTATGTGCAGCAACCCGAGCAAATTTGCCCACCCAGCCCTAAAAGCTCAAAGAAGACCTCCCCCTCCCAAAGACACCTGAGCTTTATAAATGATCTATCTGAAGCTTTAGAAGCTTGTGCAGTCAAGTCCGGCAGCCCGGCAGACTTTCAGCCCTATCTGCATCAGCGAAGGGGTTTGAAGGTATAACAGGAAAATTGTAACTCATAATAGGTTTCAGCATCCACCGAAACTATACACATTATCAGCCATTTAAAACCCTTTTCTGAAGAGAAAACCTAGGTCTAGTTCTGTAAAATCTTTCTAGTTAACTTTTCAAACCAGTTTGCCAGACTTTGGAAGAGTCTACTGTCTTTCCCTCTCGCCCTCCACCCACCCACTCACCCAAAAAAGGCACAGGAAGGCTGCGCGGCCACTGCAGTGCCTTCAAGTCTTTGTGAGTGCCCTTGCGAACAAACTCCATGTAGGATTTCACATCAGCCTTTCAGAAATATCACAGTAAAAATGCATAGAAGAGGCAAGTAGCCCAAGACCCTGGCGCCCTGAGCACAGTGAAATCTGTGGTTTTACTCTTGTGTGCAGATTTGCAGGGTGTGCATGTGCTTGGATGTGTGCGTGTGCGTGCGTGTTCCACTGTTGATCTTTTCTTCAGGTACCTCAGCCCCCTCCCCCGCCCCAACGCCCTCGTGGCGCTCTTGACTCTTCGAGCACGGAGTCGACAAGCTGCAGCAACTTTGGCTTCCCCGGGGGAGCGTGGCCACAACAGCTCACGCTCGGCTCAGCTCTCCGCGCCCCGCGGGTTGCCTTGCTAGTCCGCAGCCTAGCTCAACCCACCCAGTCAGAGGAGAGCCCTGGGGTCACTGAGAGATGCCGGAGAACCAGCCTTTGCCTGTGTCCCCAGGCCAGCTTTGCGAGCAGCTCCTTCTCAGCGCACTGCGCAACGCTGCCCACCTGCTCCGAGGTTCCCGTGGCCCCTCCTGGGACTGCGGTGCCCAGGAATGTGGCAGCGGCAGGCTGGCCCTATCCACTGCTCTCTCCGTCTAGATCCCCCTGAATTTGAGCCCTACTTTCTCAAAGATTTGTCCCACGCGGGACAAGGAGAGAAAGAAGCCGCGTTCCATTTTCTTAGCGTTCAGGCTCTAGACAGGATTTCTCTCAATTTTGCATTATGATATTTTGCAAATATACAAGAAAGTTTAAGGGACAATACGACGAACGTATTTATCCACTTACCAGGATGCAACAACTGTTAACACATGGCCATACTTTCTCTCTCTGGGTGTGTGCATATACATGTTAGCTGGGTCATTCTCGAATTGCAGACCTCTGGACATTTCACCTCTCCACACGTCGGCATGCACCTTCCAAGGAGGACCCCCTTCTACTTACCTCCAGTACTATCCTCACACCCACGAAAGAGCATCGCCCCTCCTGCCTTCTAGCACCCAGAATAAGGATTTGCTTTCCTCCTGTTTCCTCCACTTCGCTTTCAAAATCCGTTTCCCGCCCTGGACTGGACACATGTGTAAACAATTTTTCCCTCCGTCCATGCCGTGTTCCCCAAACAGACGGCCAGGACACAAAGCTCTCATCCCGTCCCAGGGACTTCTCTACCTGAGAATTTGGCAGAGCGGCCAGACAGAAGACTGGGACTCAACCCGGTGGAGGGAGGGCTACTCTCCTGCAGCCCCTCACTTCCTCTCCCAGACCATTTCCATGTGAGGCCACCCCTGGAAGAACAGCGCCAGAGGCTTTTCTGAGCCTCTTTGTGCCATCAAAGCAGCTCGAGGGACAAAGCGAGGGGACTCCATAACACACAGGGGCCACTGTCCCAGTGGGTTTCTGCGTGTGCGCAAAGCTACCTTGCGCCCTTGCCTTTGCAGTTTTCCATTCTCCCTTTTAAATTTCTGGACACCCCCCCCCGGAATTAAGTTGTGTATTTGGCTATCGTGGGCGCCCGGCCCTTGGGGCTGAGGGTCAAGGCTGCGGCGCTGAGGGCCCCCTCCCTTCCCTAGAGCGCCCTCTTTTCCCTTCCCCCCTTCCGCCCCCGGGCCGGGAAGGGAGCAGAGAGCTGGGGGCGGGAGCGCGAGCTCCGCGTGACCACGCCCCTTGAGCCGGCTTTTTCTAGAGCCGCTCCGGGGGCTCCCGGCTGGCTGCGGCAGCTCGTCCTCCGGGGTTCGCTCCGGGGGCCCCTCGCGCCGCTCCGTCCAGCCTCCGCCACGCCTGTCTCAGAGCTCCAGCTACTGCCAGCCCTCGGCCGCGCCTGGGCTCCTCGTCCCCGCTGCTCTGTGCCTGGCACCTCGCTCCCGGAGATTCCGCAGTTCCAGTCCTGGCCTTGGGCGTTCTCTCCCTCTCCCTCTCTCTCTGTCTCTCTGTCTCTCTGTCTCTCTCTGTCTCTCTGTCTCTCTCTCTCTCCCTCTCTCCTCTCTCTGTCTCTGTCTCTCCCTCTGGCCCTTTCTCTCTCTGTCTCTCGTCTGAATCTCAGTCTCTCCTTCTCTGTCTCTCTGCTCGCTCGTTTTCTGTCTCTCTGTGTCTCTTTCTTTGCTCGCTCTCTGTCTCTGTCTCTGTCTCTGTCGCTCTGTCTCTCTGTCCCTGTCTCCCTCGTCCCGTTTCCCGGTCTTTCCGCCTCCCCACCCACCTTTTCCTTCCTCTGTCTCGGTTGCTTGCACCTTCGCTAGCCTTCGGACACAGCAGAGCAGCCTCGCAGGAAAATCCCAGAAACCATTGCAAAAAGCTTACAATGAAATTTAAGAAGTTCTTCGATTTCGGCGCCATTTTCGAGTGGAACGAGAGGTGACATGCGATTTTTTAAAAAGGGACTTGTTGGCTGGCCCTTTTCCTAGTTGTAATGTTGGTTAACGGCTGGCTGAAATATCTAACGATGATTCTGAAAACAGCTGTGTGTCCTTTAGGGGTTGGAAAGCACGTTTGGGGGGTGAGAGTGGGGGGCGAAGCAGATCTTTAAAGTGTTTAGCAAAGGAGTGGGGCCCGGGAAATTCTCAGGAAACGGGCTGAGAAAAAGTTAACGTGGAGGGGCGGGGAGAGCAAACTGAGTAAGGGGCAGTGACCGACTGTCAGCCTCACGGGGGTCGGGAGCGACTGGCTTTGACAGAATGTAAATGGACTTTTGGAAACGTACTTGTAAGCAGTAAAATATGTCTTGGATACGAGTGTGAGAATAATTTTACATTGTCTCTCCTGAATTGAAACTTTCAAGGTTGCTCAGCTGTTCCCAGTGGGGAACTTGACATTGAGCAAGTTTGGCTGGAAAGCGCGGATGGAAGGTACACGGTGGGTCTGGGGTGTGGGGGAACAAGTCGTCTGCAAAATAAAAGATACTGCTTTGCAGGATATGAACAGTGGAAGAGCCGTAAATCATTTGGGCACATGATTGCAGTTCAGAAGAGGGTGGGGCTATGGCAATTCGAAAGTATGGATGCTTTGTCTATTGTATCATCAAAGGACCCTTTCCAGAAGTGACAGGACACCTCTTGGTACTCTCTTTTCGTAAGTAAATTTCAGTCGGAGGGGAAATACATCAACTGAGGGAGCGAGATGGCTTTTTAGGGAGATAAGTCGTTGTGCTAAAGCTGGAAGAGAAGAAAAGTGTTTAGTGAAAGGTATAAAAGAATTCGATTCCCGTGAGTTAGTTTACAAAGCAATCTGGAAGACCTTTCGCCTTTGACGTGGATGTTATTTCGAATGAACGTGTTTCTCTAAGTAATCGACTAAGGAAATGTTAAATTAGGACTGACTTTAACGTCTGATGTGCTGGCTCACATATTTGCGTGGAACATAAAATATTTAATTGAAGACAACTATAGGCTTTTGAAGTGTAATTGTACATTTTCTTAACATGTTTCTTTTTTCTTTTTAAGGGCAACCAACGACTTTTTTCTCCATTAAACCCAAAGGTCAATGTAAAAGTTGTTTGTTAATTTTGCCAAAACGGGATGGAATTTAGAGACACTTAATTTCCTGATTTAGGGATTGAGGTTATTATTATTAATGACTTTGTTTATCATGACACGAAAAGTGTATTTGTTATCACTGGATTTCTCAGTCCATGGTACTATGAATTTGTACTTAATCTCATTAAAAACTGCATTTTATTAACTAATGCATAGGATATATATCATTCATTGTAGAGGTTTTATGAAACTTATAAACATTTTAAATGAAACAAAACACTTAACATATTTAGATAATTTGACTATCCTTTACTTGTAATAAAATATATTTTGACTTTTAGAGTCACTATAGTTTGGGCTTTGTTTTACTTTTTAGGTTTGTGATTGAAGGTTTAAGAGTAGGATTTTTTTCTTACACTTCCTTGAATAATTTGTTTAAACAAAAGGAGAGGGATGTCTGCAACTTACTTCAAATATGAGTCCATTTTAAACAAGAATGAGTTAATCATTAAGGAGTGTGCACAGTACTGGCCATTTCAGGACATGAAAGAGTTTCTGGGGACCCACTTGAGAAAGAACTAATTTGACATTAAGTATTTAAACCTTTTCATTTGTGTTCTGATAGATGACATTGACAGGTATAAATTCTTTATAAAGTTTGAGCAACCAGCATAGTATGGAGGCATTTAGGTATTTCATCTACAGAAAATCATCACTCATTCTTTACCGCTAAAAATAAGTCAAAGCAAGCTGTTTAAGAATGAAAAAAAAATCACTAGCAATGAGTTAAAGAAGACACCTGTGTAGATGGAGCTGTACTTCCCACTTATCGTATATACACCTTAGAATTAGCCAGTGGTACCAAAGGGTCTTGGTTATTTCCTTTAAATCACCTGTGTCTCTTTCCAATAAATGAAAAGTTTTTTGTTTATCTAACTGGGGACAGTGAATGAGACTTATGATGTACAGCAGAGAAGTTTCACCAAGACTTTGAAGCTGGCCAGAGTGATGGAGATGCTGCCAAATGGTCTCAAATTATTTAATCTTATTTTTCTTCTACGTGGAGAGGTAAGATTCTCTTCCACCCTAACTTCTGCCTCCTACTGCTCAGCTGTTCACCACTACCCTTTTCCAAGGTTCATCCCAGGAGGGATGGGATGACAGCCACACCCTTCGCTCCTCCTACAGATCCTGGAAACCAAACGGTGCAGTTATTAAAAGTAGGTCAGTTTGGAGTGATGCCTCCTAGTCCTAAGTTTGACTTTCTCCTCGCCACTGGGCGGGTTGGGGTGGGGCTCCCTTCCAGTCACCCTGCCTTCTTCCCCACAGGTACCACCGAGCAATCCCCGTTCTTGACTCCAAGGGGATGCAGCAGCAATTCATGTTTTGAAGTGTTCTAAATGATTCAAAACGTGAGGCGCTGCTATACCCCCTTGTGGGAAGGTAGAAAGAGGGGATCTGCCAGAAGCAACCCCACACCCAAGGCCGGCTTGCTGGTAGGTGGGCTGGGGCTTCTGTCTGCACCCTTTCCTGCCATTGGTGGTGGGGCCTCGTCAGGGGCGGGTAGCACTGCTCTGCTGCACTGGGAGGGGGTGACCTGCCAGGGGCTACTAACAGGCAATGGGCATCTAATCCAGCAGGGAGGCAGTGCCCAGCACTCAGCCATGCCCTAGCAGCGGGAACAGTACTGCAGTGAGGAATCTGTGCTCTGGAGTGTTGTTTCCGCTGCCAGGGCAAGTCTGAGACTTCTGCACAGGCACAGCCTTGAGGTAAGTGTCAGCGCATCACCTGCAGTGCCCAGCCTAGAAGCAGCGAATCCTGGGACTCTTGCGCCTGCCCTCCACGAAACACTGCCCGTCTTTGAATATGTGACTGGGCAGGACAGAGGCTCATTTTAGCACCCTCGTTCTCCACACAGGTGGAGTACTGTCCACTGGGCCACAGGAAAGAATTCCCAGTCTGGTCTTCAGTGCCCAACAGGGAATTGGGAGAAGCGTCCAAAAAAGAAGTGAAGGGAGGTCAGAAGGGTGACTGCATGCTGTCCCCGCATCTCTCTGTGGTTCCTCTCCTGTGTGTAGCAAGGACTTTGGCTCCAGGAAAGATTAGCAGGCCATTTCCCACATCTCCCGCTTCCTTAGAACTCAGGCATCCAAGAAGGGTGAGGCCTGCAGGCAGAGGAATCCAGGGGACCTGGGAAGGCTCTGACCCGCAGGATCTGAGCCTGAGGCCTGGAGACTGAGTGGGAACCTGAGGGGTGGCTCTAGGAGCAGGCTGTGCCTTTCCAGCTTTCTGTCCCCGTTTACCAAAAGCTGGTCCCAGAATGTCACCATGGAGGGCCTGCCCCAGAGACACCATTGTTGCCTCAGGGACCCTTAGGGACTCCAAAACTCTACTTGCCCATGGCTAATTAGTGCTGCACATTTGTAGTTCCCTAATCCACCTCCACCCCTCACCGGACTGGCCTTTGAGTCTTCTGTGATGGCCTAGGAATTTGACAACCAGCCTAGAAAAGCAGACTGGTTCTCTGAGGTCTTGGTTTTCCTGTGAAAATCACTTTAGATAATTGTTGATCTGAAGCACGAGCAGGGAAAGGACTAGTGGCAAACACTTTCCATGCTTTTTGTCATCTTAAAAAAAAAAAAAAAACAAGCACGCAATCAGCTTGTCTCCTATGTGGGCCCCCTCGAATTGGTCTTCCACGAGGGAGCAGGCGTGGTCCCCCAGAAGATTTCCAGTTTGGGGAGGCGCAGGGTTCTGGCGAGTGCAGAGAGGGGAGTTGGCTCCAGCCTCCCCAAAAGCTCGCTCTCCCTGTTCTGGGTTCCCTTGCACTTGCACTAAGTGTCTGCGTGGCCCCTCGGGCTCACCGGTGCTGGTGCCAGTGACCTGCAACCTCTGCCCTCCCTACAGGCCGCCGGCCCCCACGCAGAGATTCCCACACCTAGAAGCCCCGCGCTGATTCCGGCCGCCCGGTCTGCGCTGGCCAGGGCCCCTCTGGCCCGCAGTCGTCTGGCTTGAAGGGCGAACAGGTTCTGGAGTCCGCCTCCCTTTGCACTTAGTTGGGGATGGAGGCGGGGTACCTTGAGGCTCCCCTTCTGTGGCTCACCAGTTCCTTCCTCCTGGTTCTGTGCGGCTCCCTGAGCCAGAGGAGAAAGTGCCAGCAGGCGCTGGAGGTGCCCAGCCCTCCCGAAGACCCTGCCCACTCCATCTAGTTCCCTGCAGTGGGCGCCTGCAGGACCCAGGTGAGACTCAGGAACCAGTGATCCTGACCTGGGGGCACTGCATTCCAAAATCTAAGAGGCCCTTTGCCTGGGGCTCCCAAGAGTCGCAGAAATTGAGCACGTCCACACACAACTCCTGACTGCATGGTGCCCCTTTCTGACTTAAAACATTCCCTGCACCTTTTATTTACACAAAGTTGCAGTGTGCCTAGATTTTTCTCCAAGGACAAAAATGTGAATAAAGCAATATTTTAGCCAAACATTTCTGTGTCAATTAAAAAGATGGCAATTCGTTCCAGACTATAAATTCTCTTTAACAACTCCCTAAGGTTCTCTTTGAAATTGTTTTTTCAGCGTTGCTTAATGCGCATCATAATGTGTGGGAGACTTGTATAAAGTGAATCATTTTATAGTCTGCTGATTAATGGACCCAATGTTACTGCTTGCAAGGAGGCACCTTTCCATTGTTTTCTCAGTTTTTACCCCAATGCCTGTTACTTGTTAGTGAGGAAGCTGGGTGTATGCAACAGTGTATGAAGTTTATTAGACAGACATGGTTCTTAAAGTAGAAAAAGTTCAGCCTAGTTCTAAATCTAAACTGACATGTCTGTAAGTTGTGGGACAAGATATACAGGTCACTTTGATGAATTTTTTGGAATATTATTTTGTAAAACTCTTTAATCACAGGAGTATTTTTTGAAGGTATCCAGCAACTCCAGGTAGCAGTACTGATTTTTTCCCCAACAAAGGAACACTACATCAACATTCTTGGTGGGAATCTGGACACAGAAGACTCCTGTTTCAAGAAAATACAATCATCTTTCAAAGGCTGTAATTTATATGCATTTTTAACTCACTAGGTATTGAAAACCACCCAAATGCCCCACCAAGGGGGAGGGGGTTTAAGTATAATCAATCATGCAGTGTAATAGAATACATACTTTAAAAACTGTTATTGGAAAATGTTTTATGATCTGTAAGTTGAAAGAATCCTCTCCCACCATTTCTTTCTTCCTGCTGTTCCCCCATACCCGGGCTTTGTTTGTTCCAGCTGGCATGTAAACTTGTTTTTCCCGCCAAATGGCCAAATGAGTCAGTTATGATGAGAGCGTCAATTGATTTGAGCAGATGTGTGTCAATGTTACTTGGAAAACTAGATGCCAATAACCAGGGCCATAGAAAAAGGCAGTGGTTGCAACTGTGTTAAAGAGTTATACATGTGCACAGACCAGGACAAATGTGGAACCCCAAACAGGAAAACAGTTGGATATACTCCAGTGCGGGAGAGTAAATGATTGTATACTGCTTTCGATTTCCGCTAATACAGGCAACTGTCCAATTAAAAAAAAACCTCATATGGACTCTGCAGTGCAAATTATTTTAAAACACCATACCTGTCAACTCATCAAGGCAGAGGGTGCAGCAGGGGAATGGGTTTGTTCCCGGAGTCCCGAGAATCCTGGACCATAGAGCTCAGGGCCACACTTGGAGAAAACATTATTCTATACAGTGATAGTTAACATACAGGCAGCTTCCCTGAGAAACTGCAAGAGGAAAATAAAATAACTTTGAAAGCATATTTGGGGAAGATCAGTGAGTTTATTGAAAGAAATGAAAAGGCCTAAATTTCTAGAGATCTATTTTCCTACTGGCCTGCAATATTACTCTCATAGTGATAGAGCATTGTGTATGCCTTTGATCTTAACAGTTATCGCATTACTCTTGAATGAAAAAGTCCATACACACCGATTAGCAAATGTGCACTTCCTTGCCCCCATCGTAAGCCGCTCCTACCCAGCCCTTAGTTACTGTTCACTAGGTGAACAGGATCTGCTAGCTCTTTCCTGATATTTTACCTATCTGCGCCTTTGCCTCCCTCCCAGCCTCCATAACGGATCTCTTTGGAAAGTTCAAAAGGGTTTAAACACCTGTGGGACAGTAAATTGAGTCACTAGGGAGGATCCCTGAAAGATTTCCACTTCCTGTGTTTGCTCCAGCCTTGAAACCGTCCCCTTACATTACTGAGCTCTATAATCTGAGCAACTTCTGCAAATTTGGGGAGGAGGCCCCAGTTTTACCTCCAGAGTGAGAGCTGAGAGCAGGCTGGAGACTTGGTTGATCTGAAGGCCTGAATCCCCTGAGGCAGCTCCCTGACCTTTTCCAAGTCCCCACCCCTACTTGCTCCCAGACCTGATTGTTAGCTCACGACCAGATCTTTTAAAGGGCCAGCCACAGACGCGGCAATCTTTGGAATCATAATCTCAACATGTTCCCATTGTGTCATGCTTTTTTGTCTACTTTTCCAAATGCTTTCATATTTGTTGCTTGTAACAGCCTGGAAAAATAAGTGAGCACAACAAGGCAGTCTAAAAATTATAAACAAGAAAACCTGACTCTCTGGAGGTAAAAGATTTGTCCCTGGCTCCTTTCTGGGATCTCTTCCTCGGGCCTTACACTGTGCTGCGTGCGGCCTCACCTGTTAATCAGAAGCCACTACACGGTAGTGACTAGAGCGGGAAATGGAGTTGAAGTCGTATGTTTGGTTAGAAAGGTGCTGGGTGAAACTGACTAGTCTTAAAATGAGCTGGACACTTCCTAGGCGAGGCTCAAGATTGGCCCTCAGATTGGCGACTATGAATCAGCCAGCTGTGTGTAGGTCGATGTGCACAAACCGAAAAAGTATGATTAAAATTTATTTTTAAATGCCTGGCCCATATTTCTTTCTTTCTTTCTTTGTTTTTTTGGTACCAGGAATCAAACTCAGGACCTCATGCTTGCCAAGCAGGTGCTGTGCTGCTGAGCTATGTCCCCAGTCCTTGGTATTTTCTTTATATTCACGCAAATTAATCTTAAGGAAGCAAGTGGAAGGTGCAGATGTAGGGGTTAATTTAGTCACTCACTCATAGAACCTTTTTTGGCTATTATAAATAATAAGGACTACCTAGAAACCTGGAAAATGCTTATGATAGCAAAATCAAGGAGGCACAATCACAGGGACTCCAGTGGCTGAAAAGTAAGCAGGAACCGGAGAGAGCCTGTAAAACAAACAGTACTTGTTGCCTAATAGTGGTAAGATAAGACCAGAAGATTTTTCCTTCTCTAATTTTTCATGTTTTTTGTTGTTATGCCGTGGATTTTTTTTTTCTTTTGTCAGACGTAATTCTCTTAAAAAAAAAGTCTTTAGGGATCATAAATAATACCAAAATTTTGGGTCAAGAATGCAAAGACCTCAGACATTTCGGGGATCATCATGTCACGAGATACCATTGTGCACTTGTGACAGATTGATAACTGAAAGGTCTGGGAGCCACTCATCTTCAGAGCCGTACATGTGGTAAGTATTACAAGACCAGTCTATGAAAAGACAGAGGAAACTAGGCCCTAAGCAGGGAGGAAAGTGGTTGCCGTCAAGTGGGGGCAAGAGTTGTGTTTGCATAAAAGTTAAATGTGAGTGTGTTTAATTATTGCTTTACGTTTCTACTGTAGTGAACAGAAACTGAAAGAATATATGATTTTATATTTAAGCTAGAATGTTAAAGAAGTTATATTCAAACAAACCAGAACTGGAAAAATGTAGCTGTAGGTATTATATACACAAGCTTATCTTTAATATATTGAGTTCACACATGGTCAAGAATAAATGCAAAAATTACATGAACAGAAAGTTGGTGAAAGAACAAAATATGCTTTTTCAGTATTTTTCAAGGATGGAAATTAGGAACATCTGAATGACCAACAACAAAGGATTGCATAAATATAATACTGTATATCTCATACAATGAAATAAGATGCCTTCATTTAAAATAATGTTTCTGAAAATATTTTTGTGACATGAGAATGTACTCCTGATAAAGTATTTAGTGATAAAAGAAATATGCAAACTATTTCCCTTCTCGGCAATTATATAGGGAGCATTTGGTATGCATAGTTTTTGTATCAGTATACAGATAAGCAGCTGGGAGGAAATATATCAAGACATTATAGCGGCCATCTCTGCATTGTGGTCTAATCTGTGATCAAAGAAATATGCCAGGGGCTAGGAGAGTAACTCAGTGGTAGAGCACATGCAAGAGAGAACCTGGATTAACTCCCCAGCAACAAGAACAAAAACAAAGAAAAAATGATGCTAAACTATTTTTGCGATGTGTTCCTAATATGTAATATGAATGTATTGGGAACATTTTGCATTCATAGTTTTGTGTCAATAATCTGAGAAAAAGGCCTACAGGAAGTAGATCAAAAGTCTAAAGGTGGTTATCTCTAAAGCATGGCACTGTAAGCAAGCAAAGAAAGATGCTAAACTGTTTTTGCGATGTGTTCCTAATATGCACTGTAAATATATTGGGAACATTTTGCATGCATAGTTTTGTATCAATATGCAGACAAAAAGATGGAGAGAAGAAACTAAAAATCTAATCGTAGTCATCTGTGGTTTGCTTTTATAGTTCAAGTAAGGTGCAGAATTATTTTTGCAATATGTTCCTGATACGTAATATGTAAGTGTATTGGGAACATTTTGCATCCATAGTTTTGCATCAATACATGGAGAAAAGAATAGAAAGAAATATACCAAAATGTAAATAATGACTGTGAATTGATTTCTGACATTATAGGTAATGTTTGTATTTCTTTTCGTGCTTTTATGTTTTTTCAAGCAATGCCTGTATAAATAAAATGTATTACTCTTGCAGCCATAATAAAACTTATTTTTTAAAAACACTTCATAGTATATTTTTAAAGAATGAAGCCCTGACCTGAGGGTGGGGGAAAACTTTCTAACTTGGGAAACAATGAGTCTTGAACACATTTTCAAACCTATCTGGGAACAAAGCTTCGGCTGGCTCTGCTGTGCAAATGTGTTTTCATTTGCTCTTGGCAAAGGGAAGAGAAAGTATACTTTAAAAATATAACCATGACAGAGTAATAATAGTGATGTTGCTAAACAGACTGCTATCTCCTGCCTAATCAAAGTAACATTCACAGAGTAGAGAAAGTTGAAACAGACTACTGTTCCTCCAGGAGCAATTCAGGAAGGCGGCACTTGGATGCTTGCCCAGGGCCTCAAGACACACTGGCCGATTTGGGACCTGCCTGAGTCAGGAAAGCACCTTACACAAAGCCTAATTCCACTTTGCTAACTTTCTGCAGATGCATCTCCCCCACAAATTTTGCCAGGCTCCATAATAAACCCTAGCAGTGGAGAACATAGGTCACCTTCACACCCCAATGTAGGCATTCCTTGTCCTGGTAAGGGAGACAGAATCATCTGGTCATATACATGGCCAAGGTCTGGCAGGACACCTACCAAGGGTTTTAATGTTCCTCAATTGCATCTCTTTAGAGAAGAGCTGGAGTCTCTCTGATACTTCTAGAAGCACTCTGGAGAAACTGCGCCCCCCCAAGAAACATTTGCACTCTAGCAAATCCATACTACTGGACTGTATTTTCAAAGTGTATCCATCATGTTTCTTAAAGCAGAAGCTGGAGTTGTGAGGCAAACCTATCCCTTTACAAAGACTCTTTTGAGACCATACTTCTCATCTCCTGATGCCATATGCTCGTTCTGCTCAACAACAAATAATCATACAGCCATTCTCGTCCTTTTGCTGAAATGTGCGTGCTCCTGTTTAAGTTCTCATAAGCATTTTTCTCTGCTGCATTGGATCATCAGGCTGAGCAAATTTGCTGGGTGCCTAGCTTTGTACTGAGTTTGTGAGGAAAGTGGAGGATGGAAAAGAAGCAAGGGTTAAAGATATATAAAGCCAGGGAGGCCTTGAATGCTGAAATCCCTTCCTCTGCCACCAGTACAGAGCAGGAATCAGCTGAGGCTTTGACCTTTTGAGCCAGGTCTGATCACACAGAAAACTTGCTTTGCTAAGCTGAATAGACCAACTGGCCTCTTTCCCTCAGCCCCCCAGCCTCGCTCTTGGCCTGTCTGACAGAGAGTGTGGCCTAGGGGGAGAGTGTGGCCTACTGGCCTACGGGGAGAGTGAGGGCAGGACCCTTTCCTAAACAGGAGATCTCTCTTGCAGGCCTGAGAAAGACCCCGCAATCTGAGTACTTATCTTAAGCCTTTCTCATTTACCGGTGAAGAAATCTCAGCCCCTGAATTTCAGAATAAATAAAATGTCCTAGAGTTTGGCTCCTGGAGACAGCGCTCCTGCTGGTTGGGAGAGTGCCGAGCGAGGCTGGGGGAGGAGCCACGGAAGGTGGGAGTGGTTGGCGTTGCTAACAAGTTGGTCCAGCCCTCATTTTACAGAAGAGGAAATTGAATTGCAGAGAAAGGAAATAACTTGCCGAGATGTCATATGGAGAATTGGTGGCAACATTAGAACTTGAACTCTGTAGTTCGGGGTCTGAAGGACAGAGGGAGTGACCGAGGAAGACACTGAAAGATGTGGGACTCATTTATACCCTCAGAGGGAGGTAGGACTGGAAAAGGCAGAGAGGACCGGGGAGGACAGCGCACAGGAGCACAGGCAGTGATGTTTGTGGCGTCAGCAGAAGTGTCAGGGTAGCAGGAGGAAACTGTCAGGTCAGCTTGCTTCTCAAAGTGGGCTATCTAGACCCATGAGAGTATTACAGACCCAAGGGGCTGCAAAATGCCCCAGAAATCATACGGTAAAACTTCCTAAAGTGCAGACTTGATTCACAGTGAAAAATTGTAAGCACTGTTTTTCTGTTAAGCACACATTTTAAAAGATAAAAACCAAGATTTCAAAAATCATTTCAAGCATGTTTCAGGCTCCCCCTGGCTGTCCCAGGCCTCCCACTCCAGTCTCATTCTGAGGGAGTATTTATGCACTAATCTCCAGACATTTGGCTTTTTATTTGTTTTTCTTGCCAGAGCCTGATCCTCCTTATGTTCTGATAACAGCTCCCTGGCTCAGCTCTTTGGTGAAGGCCCTTCCTCCCCTGCAGTCAGGGGATTCTGGAAGGGCTGAGAATCACAGAAAGCTGCTGAGCCTCCCCTCAGGCATGTGACCCAGCACAGGCCAATTATTGTATCCCATCCTCCTTTCCCTATTGGTTGCCCTTAGAAAAGCTCATGTGACCCTAAGCCTAACTAATCAGACCACTATACTTGTCTGGGATTATTCCTTCTTTTAAATACTGAAATGGAGTCTCTCTTTCTTATGTAGTTTCTAAACCCGGAACTCTGGCTATGCCCTCCCTTAGCATGTTGTACCATGTCTATACTAGAAAATACCTGGAGAGAGACAGAGACAGAAACAAAGACAGAGATAGAGACAGACAGACAGAGAGACAGAGACAGAGAATGTTACTTTAGGCTTGAGTCCTTGGACCTAAATTGCTCTGTGGCCAGCTCTGCTCTGTTTCTTTAGGTTACCAGAGCACACATTGTCCATTTTTGGTTTAAACTGTTTTACTTACTGATTCAGCGAGGTTTATCCAGCACTTTCGGAGTTCCAGGCAGCATTCTAAGTTATGGAAATAGAGCAGTGACCAAAAGCCATCGTTGCAGACCCAGCTCTCAGGATGCTCAGGTGGTGGACTGGGCTGTGCTTCTGTCACTCGCCACTGAATCGGGCCTGCCTGCCAGCCAGCCCACAGCAGATCCAACATGTGAACCTAGAGACTATGATGAACTATGGGAGTCTTTGAAAATTCGTGAGCAGAGGACTCACAGTTTTTCACAAATGTCTAAATCTAAGGCTAGGCCAGGGTAGAAGCAGTGAGTATTTAACGGTGGGAGTGGTTAGGACTCTGATTTACTCAATTGTGGAAACATCCTCCTGAGCAAGTGGCATGTCTGAAACAAGATTCCTAGGGCTGACATCTACTTTTGAAGCAAAATAGGTGCTTCTAGAAAGTGTTCTAGACCCAGGTCCTCATTGAGTCTTCTGCTCTCCTCTTCCCTAGCTTGCACCATTTCTTTTTGCCCTTTGCTGGGTGTTGCACTGATGCTTGGCACTGGGGCCTACTCGGCCTTGGACCTCCATGCCCAGCACTGCCTGTACGCACCCGGGGACCATATGCCACTGACAGTTACATGTTAATGGAAAGTAAAGCTGTCCGCTCCCTGCCCTAATCCACTCACCTTTTAGGACCTGATGCAGGTACTTTCTTCTTCTGAGGACTTCCTCAAATACCCCCACTCACACTGACCCTGACATAGCCACTGCCATAGCCAATGTACAGGCACTTACTGAGAATATATGAATTTTTTTAGCTATGCCTCCTGCAGTTCAGTAAGCTAATTCACAATAGCCAAATGTAGAAACAACCCAATTGTTCATCAATGAATGAATGAACAGAATATCCCTGCAGTGGAATATTATTAAACCCGAAGGGTGCTATGGTTTTGGTAAGTGTCCCCTCAAAGGCCAATATGTTAAAGGTATGGATCCTAGCCTATGGCACTATTGGCCAATGGTGAAGATTTTGTAAAGTGGAGCCTAATGGGAGGAAGTTAGGCCATTGGGGGATTCCATCAAATAGGACTGTGGGGCTCTGATCTCTTCTTTCTCCTCTATTTCCTTCTTGGCCACCACAAGGTGAGCAGTTTTCTCTGGCATATACTCTCACCACAGTTTGCTGGCACAGGTCCAAAGCCATGGACTAAACCCTCCAAAACTATGACCCCAAATAAATCTTTCCTCTTTTTAAATTGAATATCTCAAGTATTCTGTTACAGTAATGGAATTATAACTAAGACAAAGGCAGGAAATTCTGACAATGCTACAACATAGATAAAACTTACATTATACTAACTGAAATTAACCACTTACAAAAGGAACAGAGTGTATAATTCTACTTATATGAATTATATCCTTATATATTCAAAATCATGAAGACAAAAAGCACAATGATGCTTACCAGGAGCAAGGAGTAAGAGAAAGAGGGGTTAGTAATTAATGTGTACAAAGTTAAAGTTTGGGATCATGAAAAACTTCTTGAAATGAATAGTAGTGATGGTTGCACAACAGTATAAATGTGCTTAGCACCACTGAAATGTAGCTTGGAAATGGTTAAAATGGTACATTTTATGCCATATATATTGCCCCAATTTTTAAAAGGTATAACACCTCCTGAGATAATAATCATTCAAATTTAGGGGACTAGAGGTGTGCTTAGGGGTAGAGTGCTTGCTTAACATTGGAGAGGACTTGGGTCCAATGCTTAGCTCCACAAAAATAATAATAAATTAGGGAAATCTTGTTTATGCATATTTTCTACCCATATATGCAGTTATATGTTTTCCAAGGCAGATGCTCATGTATCCGCTACTCAACTTTAACATATTTAAACTTGTTTCCATGTTTGGCTAAGATCTCTTATCAGTCTTTTTTATTATGCAATAGTAAGTACCTACAGTAGTATACATAATTTATATGTAAAATTAAATGCACCCCAGAGAACCCAGCATAACACCCAAGCTCAGATGTAGGCCCTTATGGATACATTTGAATCTACCTGTGTTCCTCCCCATCTCATTTCCCTGCCCTTTCCTCCCTGCGCCTCCACAAGAAATATGATCCTGATTTTTTGTGTTATTATTTCCTTGGTTACCAAAAGTAGTTGGTAACATATACATGTACCTCTGTGCTGGCCACCTATTAGTGGCTCCAAAGCTGTCTTAGAACATAGTAACTTCATCAGCCATTTAATTATATCTGCTGAATTGACAAGTTAGGAATTCAGCCAGAGTTCAGCTAGTATTTTTCTATTTCACACAGTGGATGGGCTGGTCTGGAGACATCAAATCTAGAGCACTGGTGGGGAGGGGTTGAAGACTGAGTTCAGCTGGAACTGCTCTCCACAGCATATTTTCCACAATGACTGACTTCCCATTTCGTGGTTCAGGACCTCCAGAGGGAGTGTTCTATGAGCACCAAAGAGGAACTCTAAGGCCTCCTGTGAATTCCCCTCGGAAGACCTGTGTGTCAGCGTTCCATTGCTGTGGTCAAATGCCTCAG
>PVLD010024588.1:0-25205 GCA_004027595.1 Dinomys branickii
TGCAGGAGGGCTAACATGGTTCTACTATTGTATTATATCACTTAATGCTAAGCAATAATCGATGACAGGATATTAGATTAATAGTGTATATCTGTATGTGTTATCCTGAACACACACTTCGAAGATATCAATATGTAAAGCAGCAACAAGCGGTGTTTTTTTCTGTTGTTGTTGTTGTTGATGTTGTTGCTGTTGTTGAGGTATGCCTGTTTTCTTTCTTGTCTTTGGATTTTTGGTTTGTGTGTTTTTTTTTTTCTGTTGTTGAGAGGATTAACTGTCTGACTAAATTTGCATGTCTGTATATGGGTTCATACATTTACAATTCGAAGATATCAATGGATAAAGCAATAACCACTGTTGAGACCATATCACCTTGTCTATAGATTAGTTGTGATTGTACTATTTTTTATGATAATTGTTGTCCGTTTGTCAACATGTTTTTGTACTTTTATGTTTCTAAAATAAAAAAAAAATACGTTAAAGTGTAAGTGCCCTTGTAATACTGGTGTTTGATTCTTTGCTGAGACTACTGCAGTGAACTGCCTAACTGTATTATTTCTGGGTGAAAATCTCCGAAGAGGAAAATGAAAGCTGAATTGGTCTGTAATCTTTAGTCAGTTTACATAAGTGATGAACTTCTCAGGACACGTATTCATGTGTGTGACCTCAAACGGGCTCTACAAGATTTGAAAAAATCTAACCCTGTGGTTATGATTAAAAGCCAACCCCACTTTCAGAGAAATGAGTTCCTTAATTGACTCTTGCTGCACAAGTACCATGTAAATGAATAGATGCCTCTGGGGTTCCAAGAGCAACATATGGAACATTGTCCTATTTTTTTTTTTTTTTTTTGCAACATACACGGTAAACCTCAGAGTCACAAGGCCAACTGGGCATGGTGGTGCACACCTGTAATCCCAGCACTCAGGAGGCAGGAGTTCAAGACCATCCTGGGATACATAGTGAGTTCAGAACTACCCTACTGCATAGTGAGACCCTGTCTCAACAAAAAAACAACCTCCAAAACTAACAAAGTTAACAAAGTAAAATTGATTTTTTTTTTGGTAGTACCGGGGATCCAACTCAGGACCTTGTGCTTGCCAGGAAGGCACTTATGCTACCAAGCTATATCCCCAGCCCTGATCTTTATTTTGAAAATAACTGAAAATTGAAAAAAAAAAAAAAAACTGAACAACTCAGTACTGAAAGCAACAAAACACAAAAGTGAAAAAAAGTGTTTCTCCAGTGTTTTTGCTAAAATATAGCAGGATCATTTGGGAGAAAGTTTTTTTTAGTTTTTTTAAAGAGATAAATGATAGGAAATTAACAATAGTTATTATATTACATATTGTTACCTTCAAAGTAGTTGCTCAGATTATAAGTATAGGTATGCAAAACTGATCAAAGCGTTTTTTAAGTTTAGAAAAACTAATCTTTGCTTTTTATTTTGTTAGATTGTGATAAAATATACATAATGTAAAACGTACCACCTTCACCATTTTAAGTATACAACTAATCTGTTAGATGCATGTCCGGTGTTATGCATTGATAACCACCATCCAACTCAACAGCATTTTCATCTTGCAAAACAAACTCCAGACTCACTAAACACTCTGTGTTAACTCCCCTTCCTTCCTCCCACCAGCCCCTGGGAACCACTATTGTATCTTCTGTTTCTGTCAGTGTGACGCTCTAGATGCATAATATAAATGGGCCAAGCATTTCTACAGCAAGTATGTTTGCAATGGTCTATCATTCCAAAATGAAAATTTCTAGAAGCAAAATAAATACCCATGTACAAAATTAATTATGTTTCCAGGATACATGAGACCACTCTCAGGGACACTCTCCAGAAGCAACCAGTGTTAGCAGAGTCTTGTCTTTCCAGAAACATCAATGGCGTTCATTGTATGAGTTTGTTATGTATCTGAGCACATAGAAAATCTTCCCCACTATTTACAAAAATTATAGCATATTCTCCACAGTGTTCTACTTCTTGCCTCTCAGGTATCAGTCTTGTTCTTACACATTGAGACTGCTTGAGATGCTGTATATTTTCCACTGTAAGGAAAAATAAAGCATTTGCTCAATCCCCCATCAGTGGATGCTATACTCCTTCCAGTCTTCTATTCTTTGAACATCCTCTGTTTCAGCTAATCTCACACACAGGCTTTACATGCACTTGGGAATCTATTAGCCGGGTATATTTTTAGAGGTAGAATTGGATAGATAAGAGATTTCTTGAGAGTTAAGTGCTAGTAGATCCTCTAAAGAGTTTCTTCCAATTTACACTCAGCCTCTTAAGTAAGTGAACTTTGGCAGAAAGATCTTTGTAACCAAGCCTAAAATCTGGGGTTAGAAAACAGGGTAAGTTCCCTGTCATAACAAATACCAATTACTTACAGAGATATCGCTTGATCATTACTTCAGAATCACACAAGGGAGATGCATGAAGCCACTCCAAGTTATGTAAGAAACTAAAGATGCTACAATTGGGTGGTCTCATTCTTACTCTTAGAGAGCGCAGCTTGGAATCCAACCCATATATGTTGAGCTATCAGACTCGACTCCTTTGTATGTGGAAGTCCAGAGGACAGGCTCTGTGCCTCTCACTGAGGTGGTGGGAAGCTTTTTTCATAAGAGGAAACACTAGAAAACTTAGCCTCCTAAAAGATCATGAAAACAAATTATGCAGTAAAACTTTAAAAAGTTGCCTAAGACACGTGGTAAGTTCAGGGAAGAGTGGTAGAATGGGTCCCGTCCTATGAAATACTCAGTTGGCAAGAATATTTTTATTTAACCTTTAATCTTTTAGTTCTTATCTAAAGACTGCATCACAGTGACAAGTCTGAGGGAGGAATATGTTTGAAGACACTATTCTGAATTTCTATTTTGTGCTACAAGCCACACACAGGAAATGATGCTTAGCCACATTTTCCTGAGCTGAGTGAAGATGAGTTCAGAGTGTTGCATGGGTTAATAAGGCTGAGAAAATTTTGACTTAGGATGCGTTATACCCTCCCACCTTTGTGAACATGGTGCCTGTACAGAATGGGAATCTTTTCAGGAAGACTGAGGCCAGCACCATGAATTTAGGAGACTGTAGCACTCGAAATTTAGCTGTGAGGAGCTGCTAGTTCCACCAGTGGCCTTGGAGGGACAGATCAAGAGTGAAATTCAGTTTTCCTGTGTGCTGCATGGCTGTGTGGTGGCCAACTGGGGCTCTTTCCATGATGTTCAGTTATTGGGGCTTAGGACACACCACCCCAAAATATGACTTAGAAGGCCAGAGTATACCACCCCAAGATAGACTTCCCTGGCATGCTTTAGTCTGGTTACTCAGAAAAACTGCAGACAGATGAGTAGCTCTGAAAATCTATCACTTTGAGAAAGACATTTACATCTATGAAGCAAATCTACATTAGTGAAATATCTGCACTGGGATGGGGGCTGCTCCCAAATAAATTTTTATCACTGGGATTCCTTATCGACATGACCAGACAACCTTTATTTACCACACATTTCCTCCCCTGACTCTTAACTTGTGTCACCATCCAGAATACCTTCCCTACCCAGAAGCCCAAGGCCCTGCTCCTTTTTGTGGTTCAATATGGTGTAACAACTTCAGTCATCTCACTTCTTTTTTGCTTTTTTGAGGCAAGGTCTCACTATGTACTCCAGGCTGGCCTGGAACTCACAGTGGCCCTCCTCTTCAACCTCCTGAGTGCTAGGATTACAGGCACCCACCACCACACCCACCCCATCACCTCACTTTTCTTCTACTGCTAGTGTTATGGCAAAAATAAAAAATTGGCTCAAACTCCACAGGAGATCGAAGAACTCATTCAGAACAAATGGAGTTTTAATTAATTTTAATTTAGAACCAATTGGACCAGTCATTGCCCCCCATTCCTGATCAGAGAATGTGGCCCTTAACTGCCTTTGTTCTCACCTCATATACATTTTTGGTTTCCATGGTAATAGATCGGAATGTTTAGGCCTGGCCACAATTGTTTTCCTTGCACCTTGTGAACAGGTCATGCTCTGGCCACAATGATATATACTTTAACAACTCAGGCAAGGAGAAGAAGTCCAGGACAAAGTCAGGACTGCAAAGTTAACTGTTTACAATCCCTCCAGGATGGTTCTCAAGACACATTTTGAGGCTTGTCTATCTTAAAATGATGTGCTAAAAGTCACCACCCCTTACACTAAGAATATAATGTAATCGAATGCATTTCTTTTCCTGTTAATCTGTCTTATGTCCATTTAATTTGTGGCCCAGTGAAAGAACCTAGAAAGGTGAAGGAAGTCATTTTTTGTTACTGTCATGGTGTTTGCTGTATCTTTCTGGGCCAAAGGTCAAACACCAGGACCACTGCCTTAGTAGTGTGAGTATTCACCTGAAACTCTTGAGAACAAGGGATTCCCTGAAACAGAATGACCAGGGTCTAGGACAAGTTCCTGCAACTTCTAGCATCAAGGTAAAGTTGCAAGTAGAAAAGGTCCAATGGCCCAAAGGTAAGAACAATTTCAAATAAAGAGGCTTTAGGGAAAGCAGGCATCGTTCATTTATACAGAGTCTGCAGGTGAGGGGGGAAGAATTATGCCAGCCGTGTGCACAGTTGTGCCGTGCTCGTACATTCCACTGGGGATGGGAGGCTAGACCCATAAGGCCAAGTACTTCTTGCTTCTGGGTTGGTTGGGGTTGTAAGTAGGTTATAGCAGCCATGATTGCATTTGAGTTAAGGTTTTAAAATATGGTACAAAATGTGGACTGATCTTATGTTCTCAGCCCATCACTTATTAACTGGTTAAGCTCCCCCATGTTTCCTCCCCTCTACCTCCAACCTTAGAATATTAAATGTAGGGTAAATTATAAATCTTCTTTTAGCGAGATCTTGGCTGAACAAGATGGTGATCCTCCTGTCCATAGAAGAAAATGGAGCACACTCCTCTAGAACTGAGGCAAGTGACTTCTTGTTCAAGAAAACAGCTTCTCATCCACAATCCACCCATCTCTAGCACTCCTTTCCATTAATATTAAAGAGTTATGTATAGGGATTTCACAGGGAGTTTCTCAGTTATGAAGTGTATAATTATAAACCACCTAAGAACATTAACATTTTGATTAATAGTTAATGTCAATTAATGACAAAAAATTTTGAGACAGGGTCTCATCATGCAGTGAGGCTTGTCTTGAACTTACTCTGTAGCCTAGCCTGGACTCAAACTGCAGCAATTCTCCTGCCTCAGCCTCTAGAAGGCTAGGGTTATGGGTGCCACCTATAGGCTCCACCACTTCCAGCTAATTAATGAAGTT
The DNA here is from genome assembly GCA_004027595.1 of Dinomys branickii. Lineage (NCBI taxonomy): Eukaryota > Metazoa > Chordata > Mammalia > Rodentia > Dinomyidae > Dinomys > Dinomys branickii. Next base: position 5,324 of record PVLD010024588.1, read on the forward strand.
AATTAATGAAGGTTTTTTTTGTACTTGAAATCAAACTCAGGACCTTGTGCCTGGCACTTGTGCCTCTGAGCTATATCTCCGGCCCAATGAAGTTTTAAGATATCTGAAGTATTTGACGTCAGTGCCTACATATTCCTATAAAGTGAGATAGGATGAAACATTTCCCTCTCCTCCATCCCCCAGCCACAGGCTAATCACAAGGGGCATACTGGTCCTCCTTCCACTGTGGGTGACAACAGGGAGCTATAGCAGGGCACATCCACAACTTTTGCAGTTACTGAGGCCAAGGGTGAAGGTCTGGGATCAGGCTGGCAGAGAACAAACCTTATTCCTATCCTGTACTACCTGTGTGTGTGGGCAGCCAAGTTGTTGCTTGGCTTCTCTGCTGTAGGCAAAGGTCTCAGTTAAGTGTGACAGAACCATCTCCAGGTGGCAGATTATAGAATATTAGGAAGCCCTGGGAGGGTGAAAAAATTAGGAAAGGGCCAGGAATAATACCCAAATTTCACCACTGGTCCTAAGAGAGTTTATTGACTGGATTTCAGGGCAAAGGGACTATGAGACCTGCCCCATGCTGTCCAAAGCCTGAGCGGAAGGAGCCCCACCAGCGCCACCCCTGAAAATGCTGAGTTCACCACATGCAGCAGGTGTATCTGCTAAGAAGGTACTCGTGAGGCTATTCTGAGGCTTCAGCAACACAATGCACATGAAGAGCCCGCTGCAGGGTTGGATGTGTGGCAAGCCTCGGTTAGTATTTCCTCCTCGTTTCTTCCTCTTTCCCTGCCTTCCACCTCCACATTCCCTCCATTTCCTTTTCTTCCTCCTCTTTTTCTTTCCTTCTTTCCTCTTCTTGTCCTCATCCCGTTTTCCTCCTCCTAAAGGATGATGAGAAACAGCATGTGAACTCTTTCCCAGTGGAAATCATTTTCTTGTTTCTGGGGCCAGGGCAGCTTGTGAGTGGACAGTGTCAAAGAGCTACTATTTAGTTGGACAGTACCATAAAATAGTGATGCCGAAGAGATCTCTTTCTTTCTAATTTTCCCTCCCTAGTGTTTACCCAGAGGCATTAAATCTGAAATGAGATGTCTTCATAGCTGTGACCTTTAGGCTTAATTGTGAACTTGATTGACTTGGAAACCACCTAGGAGTTTAGTGAAACTCACTTCTGAGTGAGCGTGGGAGGGTCACAGGTGTGTGACCTTGCAGTTTTTATCAGCTTATTCCATCCTTTCTTCTCCAGTTCTGTTCTGTTCTACCTCCTGTTGCCATGAACTAAAACATCTCTGCTCTGACATACCTTTCTGCCATGATAATCTGACTTGGAGCCAGCTCACCATGGCCTGAATCCCCCAAAACTGTGAGCCAAATTCAGTTTGTCTCTGTTAAATTGTGGGTGTTGGGTATTTTATCCCAGTGATGAAAAGCTGACCCATACAATAGTACACTCAGTAAACATGAGGGTTGCACTAGGGAATGTGAGCTCCATGAGAGAAATAATTTGCTTCACATGTCTTTTGAGATACAACTCACATACATAAAATTCACCCTGAAAGAGATTCAACAATTTTCAAAACATCCAGTTTTGCAGCTGTTACACAATCTAGATTTCAAACATTTTCATTGACTCAAAAAGAAACCCCATACTCCCCAGCAGTTGCTCCCCACCCCCCACCAGCCATCCCCAGGTCACCTACTTTCTCTCCCTATAGGTTTGCCAAGTCTAGATATTTTATGTCAATGGAATTGTTCATTGTGGTGCTTTGTGACTGGCTTTTAAAACTTAGCACAGTGTTTTTAAAGTTAATCAATGTTTTAGAATGTATTTGTATTTCATTCCTTTCTCCAAGTTAATAATATTCTCTTTTATGAATATAGCCCATTTCATTTATCTATTCTTCAACTGATGGACATTAGCTTGTTTCTATTTTTTCGTTGCTATAATGCTGCCGTGAACATCCCTGTGCACTTTTATGAGGGCCTATAATGTCATTACTCTTAAGTAAATCCTAGAGATTTCTAGGAATTTCTTTCTTTTTTTGAGACAGGGACTCTCTGTGTAGTTCAGACTAGCCTTGAACTTACTATGTAGCCCAGGCTTATCTCAGACTCACATGGATCCTCCTGCCTCAGCCTCCCAAGTACTGGGATTATAGGAAATGCACCGCCAAGCCAGAGCCCTAGGAATGGAATTTCTAACTGTCAAAGCTGCATCTGGTTTGTCACTGCTGATACAGTGATGACCTATAGTAAACTTACAAATACTTATTAGACAAATTAAATAAATAATTATTTGTGAGGATACAATTTTTCCTTACACATATAAACATGCATAAAGAATTTTTATTTGAACATTACATGTGGCATATAATTTTTTAAAATTGATAATTGATGCTTATTAAAATTGAGATTTGGGATTTGCAGGTGTAGTTCAGTGGCAGAGAATTGATTAGCATGTTGAGGGGAGAGAGAGACAGAGACAGAGATGCATAGAGAGAGAGAGAGAGAGAGAGAGGGAGAGACAGAGAGACAGAGGGAAAGATATTAATTTTGAAATTCTGCTTTGGACTGTGCTGTTCTGAGAAAGGTCTTTTGTATTGTATTGGTTTTCTCAATCTAAAAGGAAAAAATTAACTGAGCATGAAATTTAAAGGAGACAAAACCATATATAGTAACACAAGTGTAGAATAATGAAACTAATTAACACAGGCACAGTGCCAAAAAGAATCAAGAAAGCAGATTCTTTATTTATATCTTTTAGTCTGCTGTGAGCTTGATAGCTAGAAAACCAAATTTTAGGACTGTACACAAAATGTGAGAAAATAATTTATGGATGAAGACCTGGGTGAAGTCACTGCTGTTGCTCATATTCCAGTCCCTCTGTCACCACTTTCTGTGGGCAAGCTGGCACCTCGGTGTGCAGAAGGATCACTTAGCTTGATGGACCAGGAATTCCTTCTCTGGATCAGATAGAGACATACTCAGGGCAGACGCTTACCATGAAGGTCTTGGGGCTGCTGACTTAGCCTGCAGTCATGAACACGCAGAGGCTCGGTATAGTTTTTAAGTGTGTAATTGAGCCCTGAGTGAGATTTTGTGATGTGATATTAGTAATTATAGGCCATTTGCTTTTCTGTGGATGGCTTTAAGAACTCTGTGTGTGTGTGTGTGTGTGTGTGTGTGTGTGTGCGCGCGCGTGCACGCACACTACATGTAGTAGGCAAGCACTCTACCAGAGCTATAACCCTAGCCCAAGTACTTCATTCTAAACTATGAAGATACGTGTGTGTGAGTGTGCACGACTTTGTTTCTGTATGTACAGGTGGAAGGATGAGTGTCAGTGTGATTTTCTCTAGGTACTCTGATGGTGGGTGGCTTTTGTTCTCTGCAATTTTCTGTATTTGCTCCTTCCTACATTTTTCTGCTTGTGATGTTGGGGGTCAAACCCAAGACCCTGCACACACTAGGCAAATGCTGTAACAATGAACTACATCCCTGGGGTCCCTGCGTGTTGTTTTGCTTTTTGTTTTTGTTTTTTGGTTTTTTTCGCGGTACTAGAGATTGAACTCAGGACCTTGCACTTGCCAGGCAGATGCTTATGCCACCGAGCTATATCCCCAGCCCCCACTGTTTTTAAAGTTTATTTTAAAATATCTAATTGATAAAGACTGAATATATTCAAGGTGCACAATCTGATGATCTGACGCGCCCACAAATATGTAATGATTACCACAATCAAACCAATCAACATGCCTCTCACCACCCACAATATACACTAGATCTTCAGAAGTTATTTATTTATGTCTTTTTGAGACAGGGTCTTGCTGTGCAGTTCAGGCCTGCCGTGAGCTCACTTTGTAGCCCAGGTTGGTCTCAAACTCGCAACGATCCTCTTGCCTCAGCGTTCCAAGTACTGGGATTATAGGTGTTCACCACCACATCTGGCAGAATGTACTCATATTATAACTGAAGATTTGAATCTTTTGACCAGCATTACCCATTCCCCTGTCTTCCAGCCCCTGGTAAGCACAATTCTACTCTCTGCTTTTATGTGTTTATTATTTTTTTACATTCCACATATACATGCTTGTCCTTTTGTGTTTTGCTTGTCTCATCTAACATAGTGTCCTTCACATTCATGTACACTGTCACAAATGAGAGATTCCCTTTTTATGGCAGTTACATTCCATTGTATAAATGTGCCATAATTTCTCCATTCATTGTTCATTCTTTCTTTCATTCATTTGATGTACACTCTGTTGTGTAGCTTGGTTATTTTGAATAATGCCGAAGTGACTGTGGGTATTATTTTTCCCACTCTTTACAAAAAACATGTATTGTATTACATTGTATTATGGAAAATGCGTATAATAAATGTAATTTTAAAAAGAATAACTAACCATGTGTTGTGGTACATGCCTATAATCCCACTACTATGGAGGCGGAGGCAGGAGGATCGTTGTGAGTTCAAGACCAGCCTGGGCTACAAAGTGAGCTCAAGGCCAACCTGAACTGAATAGTAAGACCTTGTCTCAGAAAAAGATAAAATAAAAAAAAGAACTGACCTCTAGATGGCACTCTTTCCCCCATCCCTCCCTCTCCTCCTCCTCCTCCTTCCTCTCTCTCTCCCCCTCCCTCCTCTTCTCTCTCCGTTTTCTCAGTCCTCTCTCTCTCCCATTTCCCTCTACTCCTTCCCTCTCTCCTCTCCCCTCTCTCTCTTTCTCTCCATCCTGGACATGCAAACCAGGACCTCACATATGAGGTATGTTTGAAAACTACATGAATATTTACCTTTTTTAAAAAAAATCATTACAGTAAAGACACATTGCCATTAATTTCCCTCTAAACACTTCCCCTCACTTTAAATGGATTTATCCCATTATTGTTGATACTTTTGAAACAGTTCTGGAAGTTCTTTCTCTTGAGTGTCTTTAGTTATGCTGTGGCTACCTCCACATCCTTAGCTGATTGAAAACATGTACTTTTTATGATCATTTTGACTTTGAGGAAGGGTCACAAGTTTCATGGTGCCAGATCTGGTGAAGTGAAGATCAGGTGGGTGAAGACACTAATATTGTTTTTATTCGACAGAAATCATTGTGAATGTTTTCAATACATTCAGGATATTGAGGCAGCCACATCAGCACAACTAATGACATTCAGAAAAGAGGGTTCCAGAACTGCTTCAGAAAGTGGTAAGAGCAATGGGAGAAGTGTTGAAGCAAAAGGGAGTGTTTTGATGGGGAGTAATGGTAAAGTATCATTTACTATAAGAAATTTTAAAAACTTTTAAGTTGAGTATTCACTGTATTTGTTGATTACACCTTTGTATACTGGGCAAACGCTGTACCCACTGAACTGTATGTTCAGACCCTTGATGATTTTCTTGATTATTAATGTAAGAGCTTGTATTTCTTGTATGGGTTTTAATGATTGTAGCTTTAGAATGTGTTTTATTTCCTAGCTTCCTTTAATTTCTTCCCTTTTTCTTCTAGCATGAAGAATAATAGCTTTTACTCAAATTATAGAAATTTGCTGTAAGAAAACTATAAGGGCTGTCCCCAGGGAATTATCTTTGTGATATTACTACAATGTAGTAAAAGACTGGAAATATTTGAAAACAAGATAGTGATTAAAGTATGGCATGTCAATACTATAGAGGGTGTTTTTATTTGAGATAAGTTCTCCATATGCAGTTCAGGCTGGCCTTGAGCTCATGTTGTATCATTTTTTTATTTTAAAGACAGAAAAATGGAGACACATAAACCAGAATAACACAAAAACAATACAGGAGATACAAAATTATAGAGAATATAGTAGGGAATTAGCATTGGATGCTGTATTACATAGTGTTATCTTTGTATTTGTTAACACAAAAACAATAAAGGACATACATAATTACAGAGAAGATAGTAGAGAATTAGCACTGGATACTGTATTACATAATGTTATCTTTGTATTTGTTACTCAGTTACAGATGACGGCTCCTTCAACTAATCGATTTTCTCCACCCTCATCTCCGTTGTTCTACCATGCAATCAGTCATCTTAACTCTGGTAATAACTATACTTTTGGATTTATTTACTCCCTTGGGCTCTCACATTGGGAAAAGACATGGCTTCTTCAAATTATGCTGTAACAAATATGGGTGTACACAAATTGCTATGGGAGGAGGTGGAAAAGCACCCATGCTCAAAGACAGTAGATAGGCAGGGAACCAGGTTCACTATGATCAAGCCCCCACAGACAAGCCCTCAAGGCCATCAGTGTGGTCGAGTTGGTGAGCTTACCCAGTGAACCACCAGGCTTTGCCTTGATACAGCACATTCAGAGGCCCAGTTGAGTCCTCAGGGTCGCACAAGTAGACTGCTGGGCTCCACCCTGGCAAGGCTCAGCTGAGGGCCTGGTTGAGTCCACGGGGTTGCTCCCAGCAGACTGCCAGGCTCTGCCCTGTTGCCATGCTGCCGGGGGCCTGGTGGAGTCCATGGGGTCACCCCTGTGGACCGCTGGGCTTTGCCCTGTCACCACACTGCTGGAGGCCCCGTCCAGGGCTTCAGGGTTCTCATGTAGCCTGGAAGGAGCTCCCTCCCCACTCAGGCTACTGTCAAGGCTCCCTGCCAAGGACCCCAGGGTCCCCTCATAAGCCATTAGTGTCTCCCTGCAGGCTGCCTATGACTCCTTGGAGGCTGTCCCTACCCAGCTAGAGAGCCAGGTCTGCACCCTGGTTCCAGGTCTTCACCTCCTCCCACCTCTCGATCTCCACTGTTGCTCCTCGCCGCCCCTTGCAGCTGGGCATTGGGCGCACTTATGATGCTGGGCACAAGTGGCGTGTGGTTTCCCCCACCTGTGCTCACAGTGGTAGTCCAGGGTGTGTACTAAGTTTAGTTATTAGTCCTAGAAGAGAATTGGAGGATTTTCTCAGGTCTGCTGTGTAGAGTATATTGTTGTCTCTTGGACTCCTGGACTGTTGGTTTTTCTGTAATTTGTCACTATGTGTTCATACAACATTCATATATGCAAACAGTATGTAGTCCCTTTTGATGGTCATGTTAGTAGTTTAGGGTGAGTCCTGAAGCCTGTGGACTCAGCCCATTGCTGTCAGGGACATATGTTGAGTGCTTGGACCACTGAGACTCAAGGTACTCAGAGAGGGAGTTCAGAGTGGAAACTGAAGCCTGGTAACTCAGTTTGTGTTTCCTGCTTCCTGTTGGAGTCAGAAAGGTGTGAGGCTGTGTAATCCACCTCCATCTGCAGCTCTCTTTTACTGTTGTGCTCTAGTTCCCATTTATTCTTTGGCTGGATCTCTGGGAATTGCTGTGGCCCTGGGGTCACTGCTGCTGCTCTCTGCTGCTCTCTGCTGGTAGTTGCTCACACAGTGGAGAGGTAGGAGGCCACAGCTTTGGGGCAGGCATAGAGCTGGGTGTGGTGGGCTGTGTACTGTTTGCTTTGACTCTATCTTGCCTCTGGGTGCTGACTAGAAAGGTTGCTGCAGTGGGGATTCTAGTTTTAGTGGCTGTTGTAACTTCTCATCCTCACACTGGGTTTGACAGCACCTCCCAATGGTTGCTGCCTCTTTTCTGGGCTGCGCTTTCTCCTCTCCAGTCCTGGACCAGCTCTTGGAACTCTGCTCTCCCCTGTCTGAGCTGGGAGGCTCCTGTGAGCACAGGCCTCCAAAGCTGAAGCCGTGAGTGCCAGAATGAGGGAGCAGGCTGAGGGTGTGTTTGGAGTGGTGACTCCCTCCTTCTCTGCCTCCTCTTCCACCAACTGCGCCATGGTGGCCCTCTGAGCCTTTCCTTCAGGAGAGGTCTTGTTTCCTTTTTCTGAGAGCTTCAATTCTCATTTCAGATCCTTCCTGGGTTCAGGGTATACATTTCTCTCTTTCCTGTCTTTCTCATGTTGCTATATTCCAGTGTCTGTGGCAATCCTCCAGGAGGATCTTTCTCTGCTGCTTACCTGGTCGCCATCTTCCTAGAAGGCTCCCTTGAGCTCACTTTGTAGCCTAGGCTGGTCTCAAACTCACAAGGATCTTACTGCCTCAGCCTTCAGAGTGCTAGGATCACAGGTGTGCACCACCATGCCTGGCCTTAGAGAGGGTTTTACACTACTAAATTTCTATTTATGAAAACAAAGTAAAATATATATCATATAATAAGTTAAAATTCAAGGATATAAATTCTTGGAAAAGCATACATATATCAGACCAAGATATTGACAATCAGTATTATTTGCTTTCAAATAATGAAGTTATGAGTAGTTTCATTTTTCTTTCTGTCCTTATTTTTCAGAATTAACTATGAGGACAAAATTGCAATTACAAACCAAAAATAATTTTCAGAGCTCATTACTCTGTACATTCACGCTCCATCAAGTCATGAAAAGACACAGACACAGCATAAGCACATATAGCTGTGTGAAAGAAGCCGATCTGAAAAGGCTACATGTTGTATGATTCCAACTACATGATATTCCAGAGAGGACAGAACTGTGGACTCAGTGCAAAGAACAAGGGTTGCCTGAGGTTAGAGGGGCAGGAAGGATAAACGAATGAAGCACAGAGGACTTTTAGGGGAACGGAGGTATTTTGTACTCCACCATAACTGGCAGGCACAGGTCACCACACCACTGTCCAAAGCCACAGAACGCACAACACCAAGCCTGGTCCCCAGGGTGAACTCTGGCCTTGGAGTGGCAGTGACATGCCAACATAGCATCCGACTTTCACAAATGGAGCTGGGAGGGGTGTGGGTGGTGAGAGAGGCTGGGCATATGTTGGAGGAAGGGAGCATACGGGACTTCTCTCTCTGCCCCATTTGGCTAAATAATTCTAAAACTGCTCTAAGTAACAAAGCTTATTTTTAAAAAGGGCAAAGCAAAATTTAAGAAAATCATCCAATGATATTGCATTTTACAGTATTTGAATGAATTCTATTTGGGGCTTTCTCTTGAGTTTTTTTTTTTTTAATTTGCTCGTATGATATCCAGTTACTCTTAGAAATTCAAGAATGTGTTCCTTCCCCAGCCGAGACACTTGACCTTCAGTCTCTTGGTGTTGGAATAAAGAAGGGCAAGCAGAAATGCCCTAGGAATGAAGTAAATATCTTACAAGAAAATCTGTTGAGAACATTTTGGCACAAATGGGTGTCCTGAGTGGGTTTGAAATGCATATACAGAATGACTAACGTATAAACTTTGTCCCTGTGCTGTGAGTGGGCTCGATTTGACATCACTGAGTGTGCTTTTCTGTTGTTCTTTGATATCCAGTGTCTATTCACCCTTTGTGTGCTGATGATTTCCTGATTTTCCTCTAGGGAGCCTCCCCTTGCTTCCCTCTCATCCGAAGTGGGGCTCCACTCCCAAGATCACCCATCTCTATTCAAAGTCCCCAGCTCCTGGCCCAGTGATTGGCTAGGAATGGGCTCATTCAGGTTAATGGGAGGGGCTTCCCATCACATCTGCCCCCTTAGCCCATAGATATATACATGGAGGGGTATTGAGATAAGGTCTTACTATGTAGCTCAGGCTGGTTTTGAACTCACTTCCTGGGCTGTGATTACAGGTGTGCACCACCACACCCAGAAGGCCTTCTTATGTGCCCAGATCCACCATCGGCCAACAGGTAGCATGGTGAAGAGCATGACTCCGATGCCCATTGCATGGATCTGCAGTTCTCCAGTACCACCATGGCAAGGTGACCCTGACATTTAGATTGAAATGTGATATTCATTGATAGCTTTGCAGTGCTGTGGAGGACCAGAGTCTCACTAGTCACTGGGGATGTACTTGAGGCAGAGACAGTTTGGCATCCTTCTGTACTCTACACCCTGGTGGAAGGCAAAGGTGACAGTGAAGAAATTGTCAAAAATATCAGGGTATAGAAACACATAACAGGAGCTTGTGACCCAGAGGTGAAAGACTGAAAAGCCAGAGGCCAAGTATCTAAGCCACTGGTGGTGAACCTATGGCACTCATGCCGCCATGGGCTGTTTGTGTCACTGAAAGCTCTGAAAGTTTCACCAGCACTGGTCCAAGCTATTACCTGAGGAAGAGGAAGGACCTACGGAGAGGAACAGACAGACAGAAGTGCTAAGAAGTCACTGAATCTGGCAGGTTGAGTTAGCCTTTGCTGAGGCAGCAGTTGAGAAGCTGACTTCTGTGCCCTCGGATCTGTCCCCATCTTAAGTAAACAGGCAGGCCTACCAGAAAGTGCAGGCAGCCCAAGTGAATTAAAAATATTTTCAGGCATTCTGCCAAACCCTACTTAATCTTGTTTCATTGAAAATACAGAAAAAAAATTAGTGAATGCAAGGTTGCTCTTTGTTCAGTTTCAGGATGTGGTAGAAGAAACCACATAACTCTTCTTTTCATAAACTGGCTAGAAAAAAACAGGTCACAATCTGATCTGATGACCTCAAGAAGTGTTCTTTCCTGTTGTTTTCAGTACTGGAGTTTTACTCACTCTTTTTCTCATTTGAGGAGGTGGAAAACATGTTGAGGAGGCAGGATCCTTCTCAGGAAAACAGACAGACCCTGAGCTTCCCAGGGACACATGAGGTCTCCTCACAGCTGTGCTGGGCCTACACCCAAGCACGTTTCCTGAAGGTCTCACTGTGGGCCATAAATCCTCTGCAAGAATGGAGTCAGCTCTAGGCCGCTAGCTCCTCATGTATAATGCGGGACCACAGCATATTGATGCGATGCCCACGGCATGAGATATTGCTTGCAAAGTACTGGACACTTAATGATGTTAATGATTACCACGGAAAGGGGAAAAGGAGAATTAACCAGTTAATTGTATCACCTTCCTCTTCTCCTTCCAACACTGTGCTTTGTTCTCAGCAGATGGGTAATACATGCTTGTTGACAGATTTTACTTGGAGAATCTGAGCAAGACTTGGATTTATGAGTGGGCACTCCGTGTCTTGTCATGAGTTTGACTGAGGGAGAGGGAACTGTCTTCTTTTCCCATGTGCCAGCCATGTAGTGGGCATTCCCTTAGTGCTGAGGACACAGTGATTTTTGGTGTTCCTGGTGAACAAAGGCAGGCAATGGCATTCTTCTCAGGGAAGAGACCTTCCAGTGGGAGGACTGAGGGGCAGAGGTGTCCCGATTTTTAGGGGCTTTTGCTAGAGGCTGTCTCTGCTTTGTATGTAGAGGTTCTTACAGCAAGCCTGCGATTTGGGGAGACTGCATATGAAGTTTGGGCTCCATGAACTCCCAGAGGATGAGAGTTAGCGTCTGAGCCTGGGAAAGCAGACATGGCTCGGCAGTGACCTGGCACGCACGGTGACCCTGAAATGTCACCAGACAGGGTCCTGGGAGCTCCCCAGAGTGGAGACAGAGAACCTTGACTTACCCCCACATCAAGGCAGCTTGCAGGGTTGCTAACTTCCATCCAAGGGAGAGAATTTTAGGGATGCACCAGTAAGAGCCTTAAGGATTTGGAAGGCAGATTCAGAGAAATAAAGCGGGTGCCCCAAAGCGAGAGGGGTGCTTTGGAACCTTGAGGAGCTGGGTGTATTTATAGGAACTTGGGGGTAGAAGTCTGTAGAGTTTGTGGGTCTATGGAAAGAAGGGGACTGAAAGGTGACAGTCTTTCTGAAGAAGGGTGATGGCCTGCTCATAGTGACAGAACTGTGGTTCATCCATAGGGCAGAGGCCTATTTTACAGGGGAATTTATAGACTCTGAGGAATTTTTGACCTGTTTTGTGTTCTGAAGCTGTGGTTTTTATTAAAAGTACAATTTAAAAATTATATATATTTTTTGGTCTCCTTTGTTTTACCTGATTTCTCTTGTCTTGCCTCAGAAAGAACAGTGGCTATAACATAATGTTTAATTTAAATTTATTAAATATTCCCCAAATATTCATCATTGCATTCCCACTAATTTTGCAGTTACAAATTATAAAAAAAAAAGTTGGCTAAATAACATGTTATAAGCAACTTCAAAGATATCACCTATTAGGGAAAAGGCTGGAGAGATAACCAAAATTTTAAGGGTAGCTGGGTTAGTGTTTCAGAATGAGAGGTATTTTTCTTCTTTTTTTACTATTTCTAATTTTGAAAGTGTGATTATATTACTTGAATGATTTAAAGATGATAAATGTAATTCACTGAAGAGAGAAGACAGCTTGAAACCTTAATTGTAGGACCAGCATTTCCACCACCTCTCTGGGCAGCCATCTCCACCTGGTGGTCTTCCCGTGGCTCTGTTCAGGTGCTGACCCCTCTTTTTGTGCTTGCTTGCTCTTCACAGCCTGAGTTGCATCCCTGTCTTGAGAAAGCCTTCCTAAAGCTCCTCTCTGCCACATGGCCTCTGTGGTATTAGTGCCCATTTGCTGAATACTTGTGGGTGGCCAGGCACTAATGAACTCAGGGAGGCCCCACCATGTTTTTAAGGTCATACTACAGAACAGGAAATTGTGGTTCAAAGCAGTTTTATTATTTGTCTCAAAGGTAGAGACTACCCATTTGTGTCTCACCACAAAACCCATGCTGTTTGCTGCTATGGGACACATCAGTTCCTCAAAGGCGGTTTATTTTGTTATTCCTCATCACCTAATATGATACCTGGCATGTGGTGGGTCTTTAATAGTTGCTGAATGAATGAACACTAGAGCGTGTCATTTTTTGTGCCTCTGTACACTGCAGCTATGTACAAATAAGTCCATGGGAACAGTATGACCAGGCAGGCATGTGTGTGGCCTTAGGGAACAGAATTAGCGTGTGCTGAGTTTCTAGCCCATTCTAGGTGTGTCTATTATTCCCCAGTAGTCTCCAGTTCAGTTTAATGACTAGGCATTGCATTATACCTCTTTACAGATGAGAAGTGGACATTTAAAAATGCAAGTAACTTGGCCTCAGTCATACCATGGCAATATGGTGTGCAGGGAAGAGGTGGATACTTTTTAGTATCAGAATAATGAACCTTTGTACCCGAGCATCTTACTTGCAGAAAGACAAAAGACAAACAGACAAAAGGAAAGTGTCCTCCAACCAGTTGATTTAGCAGAAGGAAAGGGCTTCAGGGTCCCTTTAGGATTCATTTCCTCAAGTGTTTGTTACATTTAAGAGAAAGAGGAACTACAAGCTGGAATTCCCTAAAGACACTACTGATTAGTAATCAGAAATGAAGGCGAAGTTGTGTCAATGTTGGGAAAATTGGATTCTCAGGCACTACTGGGCTCAGATCAATTAGTAAAGCCTCTTGGTGCCCATAGGTAGTAGTGACTTTTGTGTGGCTGGACAAAAACACCCACAAGTTACAGAAAGATAGGTTTATTTTGGTTCACATTTTGGCCAATAGCCAGCTGGCTCCAAGGCAGGGCAGCGTGGCAGAGCGGTGAGGTGGAGGAGAGCAGCCAGGCACCAGGCCCAGGAAGCAGAGCGTTGAGGGGAGGAGCAGGGACAGGAAACACAGCCTTCCTGGTCACACCTGCAGCGATGCCTCTTCCAGTTGGCCCCGCCTCCTGCCCGCAGGTCAGCCGTCCAGTCACCTTTTGAGGGTCCGGCCTAGGATCACAAAAGGCTTTAGTGAGACATCTTGATATAAGTCATGACATTACATCTTTGAAAGTTTTCATGCATGAGGAAGGTTGTGTGTGTGTGTGTGTGATATAGGGAAAAACTCAGGACTTGCACATGCTGGACAAGAGCTCCAGAACAGCCCTAGAGTGTATGTCCTTGGACATATAAAATATACCCTGACACAAGAATATTTACGGTAGCAATAGATGTAGTAAAAAACACGTAGAAAACCTATGGGCCCACTAATAAGTATCTGGTCCAGCAAACCATGGAACACTGTACAACAGGATAGTAGAGCTATGTGAAAGGGTTAGACATAGCAACGTGCACCGATGTGGACTGTCTCCAACATACACCATCCTATGAAGAGATCCAAATGCCCAGTAGGAGATACTGGGCAAACAACACTGTCTCTCCCCCTGTGTGTGTACATGTGTAAGGGCTACTTGATCGTTAATATTAGAGCGAGGTTTAGGGTTGGAGAAACACCATCTATGCCTACCACCTTGGTCTCTTCATCTTTCACTCCACGTGTATTCATTTTATCTATTGTCAAAAGCAAATACCCTTTCTAAAAGGATGTTTTGGTGGACGGGTCCCAGACATTTTACTTTATAAACAAGAAAGAGAAGGCAAGGCTTATGACACAGAACTGGATTTTAGACTTACACTTCAGGAAACATGAAAAACATACAGGATAACGGGGGAGAAGAAGTCAGGGACACAGTCATGGCATCAGAAAATGAAGCCAGGCAGAACTAACATTTCTCACTCTGTTTCCACATTTGTAGTTTAGCTGTGACATTGCAAGAAAGCCCTCTGAGCACAGTGCTCCACTTCTAAGAAGGGGCAGAGTAGTAGATGCCAGAATGGTCATTTATTAATTTTTCAACCAGCATTTGTGGACTTGAACTTGAGTTCTAGGTACAAAGAGAAAGAAATGTTTCAGTGGTTGCTGGCCCAGCCTGGAGCAAACTCCCGGAGGAGGAAGGGGCCTCCTAGAAGAAATTCCCAGAAGGTGCTTTCTTTCTTTGGTACCGGGAATCAAACTCATGACCTCAAGCTTGCCTGGAAAGTACTTATGCCACTGAGCTATATCCCTAGCCTCCTGAAGGTGCTTTCTGGAATGAGTGGTCCAGTCCAGAGTCTCCAAGATCTGCAGCATCTCAGTAGAAATACAGATAGCTGTTACAGAGGAGAGAGTGCAGCTTAGAGACCTGGCCCAGTTCGGAAAGACTTCCTGAGGAAGTTGCACTGGGGCTGGATCTGAGGGGTCAGGAGGAGGTAGAAGAGTGAGGGTCTGGCATCTGTGAAGGCTGAAGGCAGAGGAGAACTTCAGCTGGATGGAGACACAGAGTGGCCCAGCAGGGCTGGGAGGTCATGGAAGTTGGAGACAGATGTGTCATGTAGGGTTAGAGAAGCCTAAAGTGGTCCACATATTGCTTGCTGTGTCCAGAGCAAGTGGGGAGGCGAGGGAATCAGATCTCTGTTGGAAAAATTATGTCTTTAGAAACAGCACCTGGAGGGGCCACCCACTCGGGCCCCCCTTCTGTCCCTCTCTTGGATAGAAGCTTTCTTTCTCTCAATAAATATTCTGCTCTTAACCTCCGTTGTTCCTAAAATTCATTCTTCGGTTTTAGAGAACACGAACTCGTCTGATACCATTCAGGTTGGGATATTTATTTTCCTGTATCATTTTGGAGGTCGCCACCGAGATACTTAGACGGAGGTAAGAGTTTGCTTTTCTTTCGTAGACTCTGGATTGGGACTCATTTAGGTAACATTTTTATGCTTCAAATTGTTATGTTTTTTGCCTGTTGCCTATAATTGCTTATGCTTTGTCCTTTTACATAGTTTTGTTAAAATGTTGATAAATCTAAGTTAGAACATGGTAGGGTTATAAGGTTATGATATTTCTTTAATGAGAAATTTTATTCCTGTTTTGTTCTGGTATATATTGTGTTTGATGCATTTGAACTAGTTGCTAAATGTACTGGTTTTCCATGCTTGATGTTGTTCAGCTAGGGAGAGTAATGTTAGAATGCTCCTAGTGGATTTTGGTATAAACTGTAAAGATGGGTATCTTTAAATGTAGCTCAGACTTAGAAAAGAACTGTAGCCTGTTCCAACTAAGTTAAGCCCATAGAAGATAAGCGTTTATTAATGCCGAAGACAGGGAAGTCACCTTAGAGAAAGAGCACATACCCTGTCTCTGGGTCAGATGAGACATAGGAATTTTGCCCGTCCAGGAGAACACACATAAAAGCCATGTCCCAGCTTAGTGTTCTGGGCAGGTCTCCCTCGGGAGGCTGAACCTGAGACACAGTGGAGAGAACCGACTTCTGGGTGACACCAGAAGGAGCTATCTCTGAAAGCAGCACACTTATGGGACCAAAACATATTAGTCTAAGGGAGGATCTCCAACCTTTTCTCTTCTCTTAGGTCTAGTGTAGGTAATCTTATTCAGGCTTTTAACTATCCCTTATAAAAATTTTGACAAACAGTGGTCACTCTGCCAGCTAATTAAAAGCTCTTAGAGCAGCTGCCACTCTTCGAAGCAGAGGACAGGTTTCCCCAGCATCTCTTTGGCGAATCCCCATTAAAGCCAATGGCTGATGGAATGTTGACCAGAGAGACGACTGGATTCCTTTCTGGAGACTGATCTCTGGTGTGCGGGCCAATAGAAACTGAGAGCTGAGGGGTCATGGCCAGGGCTACTCTCTGGCGGATCCCGAAGTTCCCTCGGTGGAAACTGGCTCCTGACCGCTGAAAAATCTCCACTTACCTATTATACCTATTTCCCTCTGCCAGTAGACTAGGAATTCTCCATAAACTCTACAGGGGAGCCACCCTTCAGAAACTAGGCTGAGGCAGTTTACAACAATTTACATTTCACAGGCTAGGAGGGGAACGATTCACATTTGTGCCTTACATATGCTAACTAAGAGTAAAGAGGTTCTTACAGTCTTAACTACCTTTCCTTGTAACAATATTTAAATACGGTTGCTAGATGGTAAATTTAACCTGTGAGCTTCAAAGTTTAAAACATAGTCTTGTCCTGTTGTTAAGAAAGGTTGTCTAGGTGATTAGGTAATAAACCCAGGTGGCTGGAGACTTTGTCTAGTGCATGGGCAAAACTCCTCTAGCCAGTTGTTGGTTCTATTTAAGAGGTGATCTCCTTTGTGGCTCAGGAATATCTAAGCACTTCCAACTTGCCTTTTTATGCCTGTGTCCAAAGAATAAGAAATAAAAAGCAACAGTTTATTGCAAAGATATGCTTCCTGCTGGGGATATTCCTGTTACCAGGCCAATGGTAACTCAGCTTGCAGATATCCAGTAGGCGTAAGTATATGGTTCATGAGCTTTCTGGGAGGATAAGATTGCGCATCAGTTGGAGGGTGGATAGGCTGATCGGATTTTGTCCTCTGCTCTCTCCAGACGGCATCCACCTGCCCTGGAGTGGAATCTACTTAAGGGACGCCTTAAGGGTACAAGGACCAATTAGAGATAGGGAGGAGACGTCCAAACTCTCTCTTCTTGTTTTACATGGAAAACTCAGTCATAGTTGCTTGCTCATCTCAGTTCTGCATGCGTGCGTGGCCTAGGAAAATATTAATTATATTTTACAACTAGAAAGATACTATAAAAAGGAAGGAAAATGATCTAAAGTGCTGTATGTTCAAATTTTCTTTGGGTTAATAAATAGTCCTTATTTAATTTCAAAATGTAAAAATGAGCCACAGAAGACAGGATATCTCACATTCTCAAGGCACCCACTATACCAGAGCCTGAGATTGCTCCTCCCCAATATTTGGAGCTTCAGGACCAGACAGCTTTAATCAAGACCTCACCCACCATTCCTGAACCTTGCCCTTCTAAGTTAGAAGATAAAGCTTCTAGACCAGCTGTAATCCAAGCCTCTACAGAACTATACCCTTCCTTAGCTGAGTTTAGACAAACTTCTCAAGGACAATATCCATTACAAGAGGTAATTGGACAATTTGGAACTGCCAGAGTTCATGTGCCTTTTTCTGTCAGTGACCTGAAACAGATAAAGTTAGATCTTGGAAAATTTCTAGATGACCCTGATAAGTACATTGAGGTATTTAGAGGCCTCACTCAGACCTATGAGCTAGACTGGAAAGATGTAATGTTACTCTTAAATCAAACATTGACCCCTAATGAGAAAGAGGCAGCACTACAGGCTGCTATAGCATTTGGAGATGAATACCATATTATTAATTTCAGAAGGCCAGAAGAAAGACAAGAGGAGGAACTACCAGTTCCCACTGGAGCTCAAGTTGTCCCTATCCAGGACCCCTACTGGCCTAGCGACCATATGGGAGACTGGAATAGGAGACACTTTCGGACATGTATTCTTGAAGGTCTAAGAAGGATAAGAGCTAAGCCATTCAATTATTTTAAACTGTCAGCTGTCCAACAAGAAAAAAGGGAACACCTCTCTGCTTTCTTAGATCACTTACAAGAGGCGTTGATAAAACATACTTCCCTAGATCCTAATTCAATAGAGGGACAAGCTATTCTTAAAGATAAGTTCATTACTCAGTCAGCCCCAGATATTAGAAAAAAGCTACGAAAAAAGGCTTTTGCCCCAGATAGTTCCCTGGATGTGTTAGTAAAGATTGCCTCAGTATTTTATAACCGTGATGAGGAGGAAGCCAAGGAGAGAAAACAAAGAGACCGAGAAAAAGCAGCTGCCTTTGCAGCAGCACTAAGAGAAACAAACCCTAAGTCTGATTCTCGGGGCCCCAAGAAATCAACGACTACCTTGGTCTACTACCGCTGTCAGAAGCCAGGCCACCTTAAGAGGGACTGTCCTAAAAAGCCCCCTGGGCCATGCCCTAGCTGCAAAGGTGACCACTGGAGGTCAGACTGCCCTCTGAGGTGAAGGCCCCAGAGTTCAGACCCATCCTACCAGTTGGTCCAACAAGAATGAAGGGGCCCGGGGCACACTGTGCCCTCTCCCTCTGGCCGGACTATCATCTCCACGGAGGAGCCCCAGGTAATCATGACTATAGAGGGAAAGAAAACCAGCCTATTGCTGGACACTGGCGCAAGTCTCTCGGTCCTTCTTTTCAATCCTGGCCTTCCTTCCAGCCGCCATACCTCAGTAAAAGGAGTCACTGGAGAGGAGGTAATTCACTATTTTTCACAACCTTTAGGCTGTAACTGGGGTGGTTTTCTTTTTTCGTATTCCTTTTTGATAATGCCTGAAAGTCCAGTTCCTCTTTTGGGAAGAGATATTTTATCTTGTTTAAATACTATAACATATATGCACCCAGGTCAGGTACACTGTCTTCCCCTTGTGGAAGCAAAAATAAATCCTCAAGTATGGGCTACTAAAGACAGAATAGGTAAGGCATTAAAAGCTGCTCCAATACAGATATATCTCAGAGATTCTACTATTTTCCCTAATCAGAGACAATATCCTTTAAAACCTGAAGTTAAAACAGGGCTATTGCCTATAATGGATAACCTAAGGACACAAGGTTTACTTAAGCCCTGTAACAGTCCATGCGACACTCCAATTTTGGGAATTCAAAAGCGCAATGGGGAATGGAGATTAGTGCAGGACCTTAGATTGACAAATGAGGCAGTAGTGCCAATTCACCCAATGGTACCTAACCCATTTACACTCCTTTCTCAAATTCCAGGAGATGCCAGTTGGTTTTCAGTGTTACGATTTAAAAGATGCTTTCTTTTGTATTCCTTTACATGGAGATTCCCAGTTTCTCTTTGCTTTTAAAGATCCTCATATCCTAGGCCTCAGTCCATTTAAAATAGTTACAGGCTAAAGACTGATTTGCAACAGATTGGCTTACTCGCCCTGGAATTAGATGGGAAGCCCCCAGTGGCACTCATTGGTCTTGTGGGACCAATTTGTGGCCCTGGCTACCCCCTGGATGGATAGAAAGATGCACGTTAGGATTTGCCTGGTTACAAGGCAGGAGTGTCAAAACTATCGACAAACCTGCTAATTTACCCCGCTTACAACACCAATGGTCTAGAAGTGTGTTTCACTGGTGTGATCACTTGGCCTCTATCTTTATCCCTTCCCTAGGGTTAGAAGATGTCATGCAGCACATCGAGGCCTTAACTAACTATACTCAGCGGGCCTTAAGTGACACCACAGCTGGTCTCTCCTAAATGAAGAAGTAAAATTAATGAGGGAGGCCGTCCTCCAAAATCGGATGGCATTAGACATTCTAACAGCAGCACAAGGGGGTACCTGTGCAATTATAAAAACTGAATGTTGTGTGTACATTCCTGATCCCTCTGCTAATGTCTCAATAGCTATTCAACATATCAGGCAACAGATCAATGATATGTCAGATTCTA
>PVLD010024589.1:0-25201 GCA_004027595.1 Dinomys branickii
TCTTCGGTGTGTGTCTGGGGGAGCCCTGGAGCCAAGAACTGAGGATGGCCTGGGACACATCTGCTCTTGCTCTGCCTTCTTCTATATTTCAGATCTCAGTTACTCCTCCTCCTTGTGTGGTGCCCTCTGCTCAGGCTCCTTTGGAAGCACCTTCAGAGAGGAGGGTGGCTCGGCGATACTGACGGGGGCTGTGCGTGAGGGCCATCTGCGGGTCTAGCAGTAGCCTTCCCCAGAGACCTGCCCTTCTGTCCCAAGTGCTCCTCAAGCCTGAACTGCCTTCCCTCTGGCCTTCTCTTCTTGCAATAAACTCTGTTTAGCTTTTGACTTGCAGTGTAGCTGGTACCTCCTTCGCGAGGCCATCCTGGACTGGTAGCCGCCACCACCAGCCAAGAGCCTTCCAAGCCAGGCAATTTGTCTTTTCAGTAGTCATGACAGTCGCAGTTTCACATTTATTTGTGTTATGAGGTGCTGAGTGGCTTTGTCCACTACTGGGCCAGGAGCTCCAGGAGGGCCAGGGGACATCTGGTTTGGCATGACCATGAAGTCTCCAAACCTCATGCTGTATACCTAATGATCATTTGCCAAATGATAAATGAGCAGAGTTTTTTTCTTTTGCTTGCTTTGTTATAATGAAGAGCCATAGACTGGGTAGGTCAAACAATAAAAAAAGTTTTTGTATCACAGTTCTAGAGGATGGAAATCCAAGATCAATGTCAGCTAGGTTTACTCCTTCTGAGCACTCTGAGGGAAGGACCCATTCCAGGCCTCTCTTCTTTTTATTTATTTATTTATTTTATTTATTTATTTGCAGTACCGGGGATTGAACTCAGGACCTTGCACTTGCCAGACAGGCATTTGTGCCACTGAGCTAAATCCTCAGCCCTCAGGCCTCTGTTCTGAACTTGCACATGGCTGCGTTCATGTTCACATGACCTTCTTCCTATATGTCTCCAAAGGTGCCCTTTTGGAGAGGACACAAGTAACATGAGGTTAGGGACCATTCTAAATACTCTATTTTATTTGATTGCTCCTGAAAAGACCTCATCTCCAAATAAAGTCTTACTCTGAAGTACTGAGGACTTAGGACTCCAACATATGGACTTGAAGAGGGTCATAATTCAATCCAAACTTGGAGGCAACTGACCTAAGGGCAGAAATTCCTTATACTTCTCCATGGCAAGTGTTTACAATTATTTTCCAGTGCAGAGCTAAGCAGAATGGCAGGTGCACCCCCAACTTGCTCATAGGAGACTTCTGATAATCTTGTTCTGGGTGAATTCTAGCTGAGCTGCACAGCCCTGGCACCACTGGCTGCATGGAAGTCTCTTGCATCTGGTGAGAAAGGCAGGGCTAATCTAAAGATTCAGAGAAACCAGCAGCATGAGGGAGAGGCACTGTGGCAGTCAGGGATGAGGCTGGACATGAAGCATCAGACTTAGGTGTCTTTCAGTCAAGATCTGCTTTCGTTTCCCTTCCCATTCAGTCCTCTCAGATGCTGCTGAAACTGAATGTCACTCATCAGCTCCCACATGGGCCAAGGAGGAAGGCCAGGGTGCTCCCGAGACCAGTGGACTTTGGAGCAAGTGTTACCTAGTCCTGGGGAGGGAGAAGGGCTTCTTCGGGGGTAGGAAGCAATCTGTGGAATGGAGATGCCTCATGACCAATAAGGGGAGCCATTGCAAGGAAACAGCTCAGGAGAGTGTGCAGAGTTCAAGGCAGACACCGGAGGGGGAGGCTCAGAGGAACAAGTCCTGGCTTATTGGACAGTCTGGTGCTGTTTAAGGAACAGAGCTCAGGGTTTTCTGGAGGAGCTAGGAAGAGGAGACCAGGAAAGGAAATTGGCTTTGGCATGTCAGCAGGCAGCAAACCCCAAATCATGGGGTAGCTGCAGCTGTAGGCAGAGGAAAGAGCCATTGGACTTCACCTCACATATCAGGATGCTAGGGTCCCTTGAGGGTGCAGGAGATGGAAGGAGCCAGCACCACAATAATTCAGCAGTCCCTGGAGGGCAAGAGAAGCAAACGGTAGTAAGATGGTCTCCCTGCTTCCCCACTGGTTTTTCTTTGAGCTTCAGCAAATGCGAATCTTTTTTTTTTTTTTAATAATTCTTGCTGGCAAATTCCCAGGGCAGATAATTCTCCATCAGTACATCATGAGTACCAAGGTAGTTATTTTCAAATTAATGGTTTGATGCAAGATACAAGCATTGTTATTGAACTGGGGGCTGATAGATGGCAAACGTGCAGTATCTAATAAGTAAGTGCAAACTTTGCAATGACAGCCACAAGATTTCAAAATAATAATAATTTGCATTTGTACAGCACCTTCTATCTGACTAATGAGCTTAACACAATTAATTCATTAATGTATCATGCTCGCCTGAGCAGCATGGAAGTAAGGGCTGCTTGAGTAATTTTCCACTTTGGGAAACTAAGGAAGGGAAAGAGAGACCATGTTGGTGGTGAGCACATGGTTCAAGAACCTCTAGGCCCACTGTTTCTGGGGGAATGAGAAGGGGAGAGTCTTCTACATGGGAGGCAAAGTCTTTTCGTGCCTAGGAGGGATGATGTAGGCAGAAGTCTAAAATGGTCCCACAAATTCCTGCTCTCTCAGATCTGTGTCATGCATAAACACCCTTGAGTCTGTGCAGGTCCCATGTATAGGATGACTGTCACTTGCATGATTGGGTAACGTTATATGGCAAATATGAAAGGATTTTGTAGAAGTAATTAAGGCTCCTACTAAGTTTGATTTGCATTCCTCAAAATGGAGGTTATTCTGTGCAGTCCTAACAAAATCAGGTGAGAGGGTCTAGAAAACAGACTCTTCTCCCAGGGCCTTGAAGAAGAAAACAACATGAGCTCTCCACCTTCAAGGAAAGGAAGTTTGCCAGCAACTGCAGGGAGACTGTAAGAGAACCCTGAGCTGCAGATGAGATTACAGCTCTGGCTAACATTCTGATTGCAGATTAGGTGATCACGAGTGCATGAGGCTTTGTGAGACACTTTAGATATAGGCCATAACAGATACTCAGACTCTTAAATCCCTTAATCATGAGATAATGAATGTAATAAATATCTGTGCTGGTTGGAAGGGCATTTGTGGTTATTGCTGTTGAGATGGAGGGCTTGCTGTGTTGTCCAGGTGGGCCTTGAACTCCTGATCCCCCTGCCTCCAGTGTCCTTAATAGGCAGGATTACAGGCATGTACCACCATGTCCAGTAGCACGTGCTTTTTAAACCATTAAGTTTGTGACTCTTTGTTACCCATAATAGAAAACTCACATGAGGCATTGCTCAAGGTTATATTCTAAAAAGGCACTGGGATGTCTGAACTCATAGGAGGGTAGAGTTTGCACTTGACAATTGGGTTAGCAAATATTATAGTTATTTTAGGGTGGCTACTTATGTTAGTACCAGATTTTATAATGATTTTAAAGATGCTTGGGATCCAAGGTTGACCTCGTGACGTCTGTATATGAGTTCTCAAACCTAAAATGTCCAGTGGCTTTTGTGTGAACTTTGATGATCTCCCAAAAGATAGGCTTTGGGCACAGGAATTCAGCTATGTATATGGATCCAGTCCATCAAAACCAAGGGTGAAGGATATAACATACAGCTCCAGCTGGAAGAGTTTAGGCTAGAAAACTGATTTTAAATGTTAATTACAGGTTAGAATCACTTAGAGGGACTTTCTTTCTTTCTTTCTTTTACTTGGAGGGACTTTCTGACTGCCTATCTAGCAGGGTGGAGGGTTCATGGTTGGAATGTGCAGCAGCAATACTCAAATCAACTAGATGGAAATTTTTGATATGGACTTTCAGAACCAATAAGAATTTAACCTCAGCCAAGATTAAGGTGACCATGTCTGAGTGTGATGAGCTGGGCACTAAATCTAGACCAATAGCAGAGACCATATGCTCAGCTAATTGGACTGTGAGGGCTGGGGGGGTAGCTGGAAGGCACAGGCCTGGCCTGAGCACCCAAAGGCACTGTAGGTGTCTGCACTACACGTTAAAGTGGTTCTAGAGACCATACTCAAAAGTAAAATAAGTCAGACCCACGTGTGTAAACAATATATTGTCTCCCTAGTGTAAGATCCTGAAAGCATAAACAAAATCTGAAAAGGACAATAGATATTGTGAAAGGGAAAGAAACTGCCCAATAGGAAAGAATAACTGGGATGAGGGAAAGGAGAAAAGAAAGAAGAAAAGGAAAAAATATATGTATATATACACAAGATAGCCAAGTTAATTAAACTACTAATTTCTATTGGTTTGTTGAAAGGAAGCGTTAATGTTTAATTGTTTGATCAATCCTGCATGCCTATATCTGGTAATCCAAGCAACTACTTTGAAGACAACATTAAGTAATACAACAACCATTCTTGATTTCCCATTATTCTGTTTTGAAATTCTGTATCATTTTTATAATTTTTCTGTTGTTTTGTCTTTGTTTTTGCTATCTGGTTTTTGTTCTTTATTTATTTATGTATTTATTGGTACCAGAAATCAAACTCACAACCTTGCACTTGCCAGGCTATCCCCAGCCCTGTTCTTTTCTCTTTAAAATAAAATAAAAAAGAAGCTGCACTTGGTGGCTATGAGTTTGTCATTGAGTCTAGGCTAAGATTTGGTCAGTGTAGGGGGCGTTCAGGGTGCTTACAGGCTCTCAGGAAAAGATTCTATGGACCTCATCACTACTGTCTCAGTTGACCCTTCAGGATTTTTTCTTTATTTTCTTTATTTTTTTTTTTTGCTGCCTGATGTAGTGAATTTAAGGAATTTGGAGAATGATGAAGGCAGAAGATAACTGTGAGATGGCAGCAGCACATAATAGCCTTTATTTGGGTGACATTTTGTTGAGTTTGCATGTAGAGGAGAGGTAAGAGAAATACTTGATGCAATTTATGACCATGGCATAGTGCAAAGAATGAAAGATTACTCAAAGATTACTCAGAGTCAGTGTGCAAGCCCTACTCCGAGAGAGCCCAGAGGGGCTGCCATTAATTGAGACCCTCTCAGCATCAGAAAGTCTGATCAGGACAACTTCAAACTGAAGATTCTGTAGCTTTTTATTGATAGAACCAGGAAGCAAGGATAAAAGAAAAATGAAGGGTGTCTGGGCAGGAGCTCATGTAGTGGACAGAGGAAGGATAAGGGAGGATCAAGGTGGCCTGTTAAGTGACTGACCTTGGGACCCATCTGAATGATAAATTGGACTATGGAGAGGATGAAGGCCAGAGCATTCACTCCTTAAAACAATGTATTTGATCGTATTTGGAGTTCTGGTCCTGTTGGCTATCTTTTAATCTCTAACCAGGCATTCTGGGAGGTCAGGGGCATGTGGCTCCAAAAGTCTCTTATCGCTGCATCTCCATCTCATACGTACTGCTGGCCAGTGCCCCCAAAGTACTTCAGAGGATGAGACCTTCCCAAGCGGGGAATGGAGGCCACCATTGCAAGGAGAGGCAAGCAAGGGAACTACTGGAGCAGGAGGGAGCGGAGAGTAGGCTCACACATCTAAGTGCTATCGCTGAGTTGTGTAACAGAGGATCTCTGGGTCAGATGCCTCTGAAGGCCAGTGTGATTTGGGGTCTTTGTAGCCCCCACTTTGGTCTGATCTATGCCTAGCAGGTGTTGGGCTCAGTTTCATAAGACTTGTGCGGCAAGCAGTTTCTAAATGGACAAAATCTGCTTATTTACAGTTATGTTTAAAACAGTTTGCAAAATTTTGACTTTCATGCCAAAGGACTTTTGAGCCAGCCTGCTAGAAAGAACAATTTAAGGGCCCATGCACAGAGACCATGAATTAGCCAGGTATTTGACGCTGGTATGGCCACAGGAAGCTTTTCCCTCTCTTACTTAGTCTAGAGTGGTATTATTATAGACATCTAAATTAGGTAGAAATATTATAGGCAGTCAGACAGGGCTAGGGCCCCTAGGGAGTCAGTGCAGAAGATGAGAACACAATTAAAACTGCCTGGAGGTGCCGCTAAAGAAGATTAAAATCACCATTTCCAGATTTACACACTTCCCTAAGGAAGTTTGGGATTATTGGTGCCACCCTTTTGAGATTTCCCATATAAATAAACCTACAGGCCAGGCCATCCTCTCCCACCCACTAAGACTAAAATTAAGACTAAAGACAACAGTAAGACTATGGATTATCAACCAAGGTTAATATTAGCTAAATGGCTATACTTGTAATCTTATTGGTTGATTATAATTTGACCCACATTGGACCCACTCCTCATGACTTTGCTCTATAAAATTTCCTCTCAGAAGTGGGCTTGTTGGCAACCCAATTGGGATCCCTCCCATCTCTCAGGAGCTATTCCTATTTCTCATTCTTATTCCCCAATAAATTTTCTTACTCTTAACCTCCATTTTTCCTTTGAATTCATTCTCTGACTTCGGGGAACATGAACTCCGTGTACCTGACATCCAGCAGGTTGGGAGTTACATATTTTCCCCCTATATCATTATATTCTGCAAATGTTTCTGCAGAACAAGGATGTAGGGAATTATTTTCTATGTGAATTTGTACAAAAAAAGCTTCTTTTCTATTCACTGGGTCATTGCTCTGTCCTCAGGATTGGAATTCTGGGAGCACCTCAGATCATCACCAACATGTTTGGTTCAGTTCCAGCAATGTCCAGCAGAATGTCTCCAGAGAGGTGTGTCCCTCCTCATGGGGCCCCTGGCATCTCTGGCTTTATTCAGGGACTTGTACTGAGGAAGAATAGTTTCAAGTGAATGGCAATTTGAGCTAACTAGAAAATTCTTTTTTAAATAGAAATCTCTCTTTTTTATTTTAAGGATAAAAGAATGACAACATATTAACAAACACACCTACATTTAAAAAATAGCACAAAAATAATAAAGCAAGATAAACTCGAGGCTTTATAGGTAAATGGACACAACTGGAGACCATAATCCTAAGTGAAATAAATCGGACCCACACATGTAAACACCATAGTCTCACTCGTGTAAGAACCTGAAAGAGTGAATAGAAAATTCTTGAAGAGTTAACAAAATCATGAAAGCTCAGAAAAGAATACTCTGAGCTTGGCTTCTCATCGGATGTTTTCTTTATAGTGCTAGAAGCAGAATTTTGTTTTGCTCCCTAGGAAGGTGAGTGGAATAAATGTGTCACTGGGCTTTTTCTCTGGTAAGTCTGAAACAGTAACTCTTCATCCTGGTTTTATGTAAGAACCAGGAGAGGAGCATTTCAAGATACTGATGTCAGAGACCTCTGACTCAGACCTCTGGACTCACAATCTCTGGGCTTAGGCTGTTATCTGCATTTTTATAAGCCTCTTTGGTATTTCCTTAGGGTGGTGAGTCACGGGGATGAAGAGATAGGGATTGAAAGCCATCTCCTGCCACTCAGTTGCCTCTCAAACTCCCACACTAAATTGTGTATGCCTGTTAACTCCAGTAGACACCCAACTCATGACCTACACAATTGTAAAGGACCTTGACAACATGTGTCAATTTCAAATGACTATATCTGAAACTTGTTGACAAAAATCTCCCTTGCCAACCACATAGACCCCTTTTATGTCACAGGTAAACCTTTTTAACTATAGCAAAATGTGGAGGGAGAGCAAACTATTCCACCTAAGCCCAGAGCATGTTCCTTAGAGAAACTCACAAAG
The DNA here is from genome assembly GCA_004027595.1 of Dinomys branickii. Lineage (NCBI taxonomy): Eukaryota > Metazoa > Chordata > Mammalia > Rodentia > Dinomyidae > Dinomys > Dinomys branickii. Next base: position 7,663 of record PVLD010024589.1, read on the forward strand.
CTAAACATGTTCTTTACAAAGCATGACACTCAGTGTCTTCCTAGCTATCTGTGTGATACACCGCACCATGCGCTACTCCCTTGTAGCATATGCTATGCCACAATTACAACCTTGAAGTTACTCTTGCTACTCTTCTATTCTCAGAGGAATAAGACTATTGGTGTTGACAATCACAGGGCCTCAGAGGAAAGAGTGGAGCACAGGATGAGAAATAAATCGTCTATGTGACATCTTGCTCTTCTCTGGGTAGCAGGGAGAAGGCTGATTATCAATTCCATTTTGTAGATGTAGAAAGTGGGGCACAGCAATGTTAAGTGACTTGCTTAAGTCAGGCAGAGAGAACCTGCTCTAAAACCCCAACTCAAAGCCTCAAATCCAGCCTCACTCCACTGGAGCAGGAGTTAAGCCAGAGCTGGGCCTGTCTTCAAAGCAAACTGATATTAAAACGTGACCTGATCATCATCCAAAGCACGGTGGGATAGCAAACCAGGAAGATGACATCATATTGTCTTCTACCTGCTACTTCTACACTTGAGGGGACACAGCTCAATGAACCTTTCCAGAGCATCTGTCTCCTGTGCCTGAGCGTCATTCTTCACCAAAAAGGGTAATTCTGAAAGACTGGCTCAATGCTTTTCCTTTAGAAACTTCTGGAAGGAATCAAAAGACTTCACTTCCTGAGCGCTCAGCGGCCCTTTAAAATTTTTTCTAAAATCAAACTGATGTATGCTACACACCACAGTACTGTTAATAATAGAGAGAAGCAGTAGAAGATGGTGCTCAAGATCAAGTCCTTTGGGACCATATCAGATCCAAATTCTGGCTATGTGCTCTTCAGCACGCTGCTTAACCTCTTTCTCTCTCCACAGTTCTGTGTACCTGACAGAGATGTACTAGTGCCTACCTGATAGGGCCATTATGAGGGTAACAAGCACTAATATATAAGAAAGTACCAGAACAATGCCTGGATAGTGCTGCACTTACTAAGCTCATAAGTGCCTAACACTGTCATCCTGTTTGTCTTTGTGTATATGCATCTATGTTTTAGAGAGAAGTGGAAAACAACTAGGTTGCTTTAGAACAAAGTTATACAATTCATTTAGCTCTGTTTTCTCAGGTCAAGCATTTTTCATTAACTCATAAGAAAAACTTTCATATTTATGAATATTGTTTGCTTCAAACTTTGGAAAGGAATTGAAATTCTGAGTGTTTATACGTATCACTTTTAACTATATTTAGCTACATGAATGTTCACACTTCCAATATGATTATGATTCTGCAGTGTCCAAATATCTGGCCAAACCAGAGTTCATTTGACCATAGGAAATTCATCCAGGCTGATGGTTAATGTTGTGTTTACTGACAGGTGTTTTGTGTTGTATGTTCTTAGCATTGCAATTTCTCCTTTCACATGGCTGGACACCATAATTCATAAAAATGGAATTTCTAGAAATCTGCTCTTTGTCTGACAAATGCTTAACATTTTGATTAAAATAGTTCTAAAACAGATGGCATGTGTTTCTGCCTCAATATAAAGAGTACAGTTAGGATGATTTAACCTTTTTCTGATGGCTTCAAATCATTATTGTGACCTGAAATCAGTGCTTATGCTGCCCTCTTAGGCTACCAGCTGCATGCCCTTGGAGTAAATGTCCATGGTCAGCAGTCACCTGTGCTTTTAAGATTTTAGGCTAGTTTTATCATTTCCTCTGTCTCTCCTTTCAGCGACTACTGTTTGACCTTATACTTTCCAAGCTTTGTTTTTTGTTCTGTGTACTAGTAATCCAGATTACCAAACATTTTACAATTTTCTCTTCAAAGGGCTTTAAATGATGTTCCAAGGGTCTGTTTCTCTTGTAAAATGAATTGGCTTTGTGACAGTTATTTTCTTTATTGTCCTCAGTTTCACAGCTGTTGAAAGGAGGGCATTGGCTAAGTATAATGCAAAAGAGGTAGCAACAAGGTACTTATTGCTGAGGAAGTCTTTAAGCAGAATAATCTACATATCTAAAATGAGGTTTTCATAAAAATTTTATTTTGCATTTTTAAATAATTGAACGCATTGGCAGTATAGTTAATGCCTCTATGAGTGAAAGCAACACACCAGCTCAGCCAATATCATTTTTACAGAGACATCTTGTTGCAAAACATTAAAACCACATTAAAATGTTTGTACACAGCATTACTGTACTGAGAACAAAGCACCAACAAAACGCTTGTGCGCCACACATTTGAAATGCAAAGCCACACAGGCAGACAGAGTTTTATATATATAAAGCACATGAAACCAGGTTTTACAAGCCAGATACCATTTCATTAATTGATCGCTGTTAGAACAGTTAGCAGGGCCCATACAGAACACCAGAACTGACTGGAATTTTGACTAGACGAGCATGCGTATTAAGAACAGTGACAGCTGGTGGGGCTACAGTGAAGATGAATATTGGAAATCTGCACCTAAGAAGTGGTTCGAAAGGCTCACTGGGTTATATTAAAACCAAAGGGCACTTTCTGAGTGACCGATGGGTTTGGATGGCCACCTGGGATACCCCAGTGTGGAAGAGTCTTCCTAGGGTAGGGGGTCGGGTCTCAGGGGTTTTCTTCTCAGGAGCCATGGCCAGCTGTCCCTGATGCTTCTGCCCTTCCACTCTTGTGCAGGGAGCCCAAGGCAGGCATGGGCCCCAGGGCAGTGGCTGGCAGCTTGGAATGAACCTATTCTGACCCAGGGGGCCCAGCTCAGCTCATACTGCCACAGCTGAGGTGTCCTTCGTCTTTCCTTCCCTGCATCTCAACCTAGTTTCCTCTGGGAAGCTCAGCTGCATTTGAACAGATTCAGTTTTCTCACAATGACCAATGGAATCTATCTGACTGAGCCATGATATCATGATGTAAACTTCCTAGAAGAAAGATGGTTTCATTTCTAGTTACTATGCCTTCATACAGCAATGTAACCATGGACTCCTGGAACTGTAAATCAATGTTTCTCAGCAAGGGAAAGCTAAAATCCCATGAAACACAGCAAGCCAGACATATGGCACCAGTATACACATGTGCACATGCTCACCACAGACAATGTGTTCTACTTGCCACAATCGTTCAGCAACGTGGTGTTGGTGAGCAGACACACACACACACACACACACACACACACACACAGTATATGTTGACAATTAAATTCCCATTGTATCCTGGTTATCCAATAAATATTTTCCATGACATTTAAATATACAGCTTCTGTTTAAAATACGCATGAGAATGTCTTTTTTCCCCCAAGAACAAGAGAAAGGTTATAGAGTCACATCTTCATTTACAACATGTTGAGTCTCTCTTTCTGGTTCTTATATACAGGTTAATGGGAATGTTATGAAATACTCAAATATGCACACAAGACATGATGTGCATCTTAGATACAAAGCAAACACATACATTATAGACTAGGCAGAAGATACTCCTGACAACTCTCAGGGGTATTTTGCAAGTCTCAATCAAGTTACTTACTGGAAAACAGCTTGAGTCATTTGTTAAACTGCATTAGTCGCACAAGCTATTAGACAAGCATCCCTCTGCAAAAACTATCTCTGCCCATTTACCTCTTGGTGGAAGGACTCAGTGAACACAGAGTGTTCTCCTCTGGGAACCCATTAATGTAAGGCAAACTGTACACCTGGCCTATAGCCTGGTCTAATGCAGATTTACCAGTGACTCCAGATTTTAGCATTTTAAAGAGAGAGGAGGGATGAAGGGAGAGAAGAAAGCAGGGAAGGAAGGAAGAAGGGAGGAAAATAAACAGAAATACACTAGAGTACTCAAAATACTTCTTCAGGCAAATAATAAAAAACACACCCCTTTCAAGAAAAAGAAAGGGAAAAAATGAAAGGAAAAAAAGGATGATGAACTAAGTCTTGGCTGAAATGCTCTGGGAAATTTCTTGAACAAAGATCTTTTTGTTAATATTTACAACAGTTATGACAACATCTGAAGATTTGTGCCATTACCAGGTTTCCAACTAAAGTTCACTGAAATATCCTGATACAAGCAGTTTCTCCTCTGCCTGCAACCACTCCACTTGCTCCAAAATGATGTAGCGAAGTTCAAAACACTGCTTCACAAAGTGATACAAATGGACAAATGAATTCAACAGACTACTATTTATACTGCCATGTAATGATGCAGTTATTATATTACGGTTTTGTAATACAGCATGCCTTTCCAGGCGGCATGTGTTAAATCAGGACACACCTATTTTTTATTAATTTAGGTCTTAAAAGCACAAACAAGCACAATTCAGAAGCTCACATTTAATTCAACTATTCACTGTTTTAGAGAGAGAAAGAACACCAGAGAGAGAGAGAGAGAGAGAGAGAGAGCCAACAGAGAGGACAAGCACAGCCACAGCCACAGCCACCAGCACAAGAACAGAAAAGTCATCTTCTTTGGAGGACCCTAAAAGTATGCATCTAAAGAAGAGTGTAAAAGGGGAGAATTTTAGGGATCTTCTGATTCCAAGGAACATTTCTGAGAACGGTATCTCTAGAAGGTTTACTTTTAACATTGATTTTGTTGAAGACAACACTACATCCAACAGTCTTCAGAAGCACTCCTCTGATGAAAATAGGAATAAAAACACCAATATTTAGAATTGTATAAATACAAAGAATTTCATCTCAGACATTTCTCTTTCTAAAATGTCAAGAGAGTAGAACCATCCAGGAAGAAAACTATTTGACAACTTGTCTCAAGACAGAATCATTCTCATTTGCAGTATTTGTGGGTGAACATGATTGATTACCAAGGATGGTTTTGCAATAGGGGATGTGCCAGATGATGTTAAACACATTTCTAGTTGTTTGTAGCCATGAAAACTGGTCAATTGCCTGGGGGTGTAGGGGACACAGAGTCCCTGTGTAAGTGTAATGTAATGTCAATTAAACCAGACCCAGATGCTGCCATTCTTCAGGAAGGGCAAATGTCGCAGAAATACCAGGAAAGGACAGACTCCCAAAGTCAGCCATTGTGCAAGCCACAGAAAGAACCCACAGAGGTAAAAGACAGAAAAGCCAGGATGAAGGCGCAAGATATAGATCTCCTCCAGGGTTAACATTCCATGTGGACACAGGCTGACAGAATATGGAAATGCTTAAAAGAAAAGTAGGATTAGAGGGCAAGTTCTTCAACTGTTCCACACATGAACCTCTTATTAACCTTAGAAGATGTGCAGGTCCAGAAGAGATTCTTTGAGGCTTCTGTTCTACTTTCAAAGTGATTTATGATGAGGTTTAATAAAAAGGGATGTGTGTGTGTGTGTGTGTGTGTGGATTTGCGTGTGTTTAATGAAAGATCTATTCTCTCAGAAAAATATACTGTGGATTATGCCTCCTTGTTAGTGATTTTAGTTTCCTTCACAATGGGTGAAAAAGAATTGTTTTAATTGGGAAAATCGTTTTGGAATATTAGTTATGTAACTGATACAGGAGAAATTGTGGTTGGAGTTCAGAACTGAGACAGTAATAAGATACTTTTAATGAGAAACAAATGTTAAGAAAATGTCAATCTCTTTCCAAAAAAACAACAAAAAACCTATGAACAATAATGTGGACATTAGGGAATTACTGGGTTTCTGTTTTATGAGATAAAACACAGCCAATCTGGGATTGTGCTATTCTGTACAGAGACTTTGCAACTATTCAAGTACACTTAGAACTTAGAACTATCACTTGGAAATTAGAAAAAAATTAATGACCATAGTAACATAAATACTCATCTATCTTTTAAGAAAAACAACCACGAGAATTTTCTGAGTGCTACCTCACTTACATTTTACGTATACAATCTGAGGATGAAGCTCCCACCACTGGTCCATCTATCCCACCAGCTTCAGAAAGTTTTATTCTTTTTGGGCATGGGCTACGTAAAAGTAAGGATTCCAGAGGAGGCCATACCTCTAGGGCCTCACCATAAACTACTTATCCTCACAGAAGATTGATTGACTGATATTTGAAAATGATTAGATAGTTTTAGTCACTGAAGTGTACGAGGTGGGTGTACCCACATGAACAGATGTGTGAAACGTGAACCTTCTTTAACTGGCTGCATACAATGGTGTGTTGGAGCTGGCCCAGCTCACACAGACAAGTGGTGTACAGTCTTTGACCAATCATGTGTTCAGCAATATCATAACTGCTTGCCGGAAATCACCCATGATGAGAGTCTTTACACCATGGAAATGGCAAATGCTACAAACCAGGTCTTTGTATTCTCAGACAGCTAGTTGCTAGACATTTTACCAGCGCACCACTGGCTGCATGCCATGCCGACCAAAGTTTGCACTGTAACATCAACCCAGTTTCCCGGGGCCTCTCCAATTTTGTTTCCTGCTCAGGGGCTCCTTCTCCTTCAATGTCACAGGCCCTGCAGGATCAAAGTAGGGCAAAAGCATCTAGGGTGCACTGGGCTACCCATTCTCACAGTCACTACCCTGGGCTCTCCTCTCAGAGATACTTCTCTTGTTTTGTAGCCACACAAGTAGTGCAGGACAAATCAAAATAGGTAAAGCAACTGGTAGGGCAGCTGGCTTCCTGCTGTGGAGACTGGAGAAAATGAATCCCTAGTGGGAACCATGTATTCCCAGCTGAAAACATCCCCTGGGGCATTCTTCAGAGGCTTCCCACAGCTGCATGGCATCTGCTGCAGCATCCTGCCTGGGGCCTGCTAGCAGGCTTCCTTTGCTCCCCCCTTCCCGCCTTAAGTCTGATACAAAGCAAACAGCCAACAAAATTGAGGTCACTGGCAAAAGAGTTTGAAATTTTGAATGATTTTTATTAAACACCATTAGTCTACACTGCACAGTTAATGAAACAGCAAAGCTCCAATCTCAGAAGAATGATGATTGGTCATGGATCTGAAAAGCAGTTCAGTGTCCCCTAACCCAATGTGAGCACTATGAAGGATTCTTTAACATCTCACGTCAGAAGCAGGAAGGGGAATGAGCTGCAGCGTGGCCTCTGGGGGCTTCCCCACCCTCCACCCTCCACCCCCACGCCCCCTCCACCCTCCCCATAACAATTTTCTTTTAGTCGATAGATTACAGAGGAAAATGTGATGCTCTTGGTGAAGAGGGCTTCTGGATTTGTGAGGAGGAGAATGGAAAGGGAATAATTGTTTTGTTTTGCTGGAAATATCAGATGATAGGACTAATGTCTGAGATGAGCCTATTTGATTATTCTCCTGCCAGGGTAAATGCTGATTACCAATACACAGATGCCGTTTCTGTTGTTGGAGTTTGCAAACACCAAAGAGAAAATGAATCAGAGTTTAATTATGAGAATAAGGCTGTGCAAGTGGAAATGAGAAACAACAACAACAACAACAACAACAACAACAATAACGACAATGACAAAGAATTCAGTTTGTCAGTTTTGTAGTAGAACACTGACAACTGGCTCAATACTTTTTCCCCACAGAATTGAATGAGGGGGCGCTGCATTGGCCCACTTGTGTGATACTGTGCGGCTATCGCATCTTGCCACACGTTTTTCTGAATGGGGATAGTGATGCCTCTCTAAGTAACTAGTTCACTGCTTTACTGAGTAGTACTACTCAGTGTTCCAGTTTGCTTCTCCTGTCCACCGATTCATGCAGGTGAATTTCATCATGTCTGCTCAGAAGTATGCGAGGACTTTACCCTCGCAACTCCATCGAGTCTGCCTTCAAAAATGTTTTCCAACTTGAAACTCCAACATCAACCACTGGGATGCAAATTTGAGTAAAAGAAAACGCAATTTAGATACCTTCAGGAAAGCTACCATAGAACAAGTATCCTTCTGGTGCAGAGCAAATCCAATGTATTCAGCGGTGTACCGTCCAAATGAAGAGTCATCCATTTGGAAGTTGAACAAAACACATTTTAGCCAATGGCTTTTAATTTTGCAACTTGCTTATTGAGCAAATATTTGGATCTTTTTATCTCACTATGTGGGAAAACAATGCATACCAAACTCAAGTCTTTTAAAAGTAACAATAGCTAATCTGCTTTTCCAATCACATCACCCAAATATAAAACTACTAGTATTTTCCCAGTGAGATTATTAATTAACAGTCTATAGGCTGGCTAACAACATGCTTACAGCTAAATTCTACCCCAAGAACCACACTACTAAAGTCTTCTCAAATTAATCCTACCTACCAAACTCAGACAGTAATATGACAAAACCACTAAAAATTCCAAAGCTAATTAAAAATATAATGCCAAGCCAACGTCATAACACAAACTTGTCAGACTCTCTGTGGTTGGAGCTTGGGTGACAAATGAAGGCATAGTGGTGGCCCTACCTGGGTCATGTTGTAGGGCTGAGATTGTTTATTCTTGCTCATGTAGAGATAACTGCCCATTACTCTATCTCCACATGCTTATTGTGGTGTGTTTCACCAAGCCTCCATCAAGATCTAGAGGCATAGTATCTCGCTGCTATCCACATTATCTCATGTCCCTCCTACAAACAGTTATGTTGAAAAGATTCCTTTGACAAAATATCTTAATCCCTCACCCCTCGAATAGCTTCACACCTACAACAAACATCACCATTTATAATGGGATGAACTGAGTAGCTAGAAAACAGCAACAATCCATCATGAAACTGAGACGTCTCATCTGCAGGGATAAGAAGGTAATTAATTCTCCATGTTTACTTGTTTTCAAAGCTGCTCTAAAAATGGTCCTACTAAATAATCAGGTGGTGATCCAGAGCTCGACTATCAGATTTGGTAATTGTGCTGCTGACTTGGCACACACTTTATAATCAGCCACTAGAGATGACAGAGAATCCTCTTGCCTCTCTGTTGTATGTAAGTAGATATAACAAGTTACTGAAACTAGAGCTGCAAGTCTTTCATCTGTGAGGCATTATGCTCGTTTTCTGTGAAACTGCCCCTAGCATTTTAATGTCTAGTTTCTGGAGATTTTGAATGTGAAGAAGAATCTAGTCCTAAATCCATGATGGTATAGGATCATGGTCTAGGTTCAGCTTACAAGTCAAGCCAGTGGGCTTCATGATAAAGTAATAGCCAGGCACTGTACCTGGTAGGCTATGGAAAACAGAGAACTTGAGTCACTGCAAAGTCATCAGCTTAATTTTTATATATGACACCCACCTTGGGTGTTCAGAGTCTGTCATATGATTATCTTCCTCATTTAAGAGGTTCAGAGAAGATTTTTTCTGGTTTCATTTGTATGTATGCATGTGTGCGTGCGTGCGTGTGTGTGTGTGTGTGTGTGTGTGTGTGTGTGCATGTTCGAGTGTTGTTGAGACTGCAAAAGTGAAGCTCAACCACATTGGGAGCATAAAAAGTGTGGGATTGAACTGCTGAGATGCTCCCAGCAGCCATATTAACAGCATGGCCTTAGCCATTGGAGTATAACTTCTATAACCTTATTATACAACAAAGGGCCTTAAACTCAAAGATGACCAGAGCAGAGCTCAAGTCTGGCTCTTTCGCAACTGGAATATATCTAACCTTGACAATGAGAGTGCAGAGTTATCACCTGCTGTTTTTATCACAGACCTGTATGACTTGCTTTAAAAATCATACAAGTTTGCATTTTTCATGAGCATATCTATTATTTATCTGGTCATAGCTCAGTGAACAAAATTCAAGAACTCAGCAGATTAAAGGCTACATGGAATTATATGCCAGCAGGTAATTACAAGTAACTAATGTATGGATAGTGTTTACTACAAGTGGGGGATTCTTCTGGTGAGCTGGAACACCAAAGATGATATTTACATTGTGATGCTTAGGGACAGAAGATGAATGTAGAGAACTATAAGGAGGGGGGACAGTCATAACTGATAGGAAAATGTCTCCAAATTAGGTGAGCTCTTCCCAATCATTGGGGCTCTTTCAAGGCGCCCCAGAGTGAAGCACTACCCCAAGAATAACATTTTTTAGGGTTAGCTACTACTTACAGAGTTAAGAGTTTTCTTTGGATTTTGTATGTAAATGTCCATAGTCATAATTTTTATAAAAATCAGTGATGATATTTCAATCAAAAGCTAATGAGTCAGAAAAAAGGAAAGGAAAAGAAAAAAAGATAAAAGAAAAATGAAAGGAGAAAAAAGAATCTCTGAAAATAGAAAATGTGGACCATAATTGGGGAAGTCCACATTTCAAAATCACTAGGAAGAAAATTGTATATTATCATTTTCAGGCAGTGATAATTTGACTTTAGTTTCCATAGATTTGAGCAAAATGCAGTTTAAAAATCCAGCTAGTTACAGATGGGCCACTGGCTGCAAAGGAGGCAGATACGTGAATTCTATGTTGGACATTTTCCAGACCTCTCATCTCCCAGCAGGGACTGGCATATAGCATTTTGGCTACTAAGGCATGCAACCACCAAACTTCTCCTCAAAAGAAGAGCTTTGCACACAGAAGATCTCAGTGGGAATTTAAGCTTCAAATGATGGAGTTCAAACAATTTTAATCCAGCTGATGCCTTAAAGTTGTCAAAATAAATGTCATCCCTCTTTCTCATCCTTAAAATTTTCAAAAAAGAAGTAAATCAGGAACAATATGCTAAGAAAAAAATGTCCTCTGGTTGTACGGCATAGCATCTTCAAGAGCAGTATTGCCATACCCCTTTATTTCTTGATGTTTTTGATTTTGTGATGTTGTTACAACATATAAAAATTCTTATTGTCACAAGAAGAATTCTCACCTGAGGATTGAATCTGCTGGGAACCACAAAAGTTTAACAATGGATTCTGAAATACATTCTTTTCTGGACATAAGAATAGGACTTGGGGATGACTATTGCTGCAAATCTTTGTAGGCTCCTCGTATCTAAATTCTCATCTACGTGTGAGACCACTTGTTTCCTTTCTCAGGAACCTGTCATCATCACATGTGCTTCTCATTCTTTGTTTTGGGCAGTGTGGATTTAAAATAATGTAGGGGCTATCATCCCATAAATCACAAAAAGATGCTGGGATCTGAGAAATGCATATGAAATACTCAAAAATAATAAAACATATACTGCTCTCAAGTTGTAGTGTCCACTTACTATGACTTTAGTTTTTCACAGATATCAAAAGAAGCATAAAAACAAACATAAGCGAAGAGAACTTTCCCAAATGAGTGGAGTTCCACCAGTGACCGTCGGGGCGCTGGTAGAGGTAGAGCGATGAGTGCGATGCTAGAGATGAGCGCGCACCCACTACAACAAATGGGCATCGATGCGGAGCCAGCACAGTCCCTGACGAACATAGCGGACAAGGTTGGTCATGCTGCTGTGCTGGGTCAGAGGCCCCATGAGCGTGTCCAGGTTGCCGAAGAATTCTGAAATCAAAAGAACCTTTGGTCAGGCTTTAAAATATCATCAAAATATACACCACATTAAGAAACTGCCTTCATGTACCACCACAATCACACGGGCATTAGGAAATTCATTCAGCTGCCCATCTGTTCATTCATCCATCCTTCCCTCCTTCCCTCCCTCCAACAGGAATTTATAGAATCCATCCTAAGGCACCAAAATTCCATTTGCATATCAAACACTATCATTGTAATCTTTATTGAGCTGCAAATATTCTGCAGCCTGAATGATGCTATTACTGTGACTAGTAGAAACACAAAATTCATTTAAATCTCCTACTGAACTCATTCTAAGTTTTTAAACGTCACTGTGTATTTTCTTTTTCCTTTTGGCAGTACTGGGGCTGGAATTCAGGGCCTCGCACATGCTAGGCAAGCCTTCTACCTGTAAGCTCCCCCCAATTCAATGTATATTTTCTCAGACAGTGTATTATAAAGGTACATTTACCATCCTGTGGAAGTGTGTTGTTCATTACATATGCACATATACAAATATATAGAATTACATAGGTATATATATAAATAAACATATAATCGATTTGCCCATACATGTATAAGATATAGTTGCATATTTAAAATTCACACATCAACTGCATATATAAATGTATTTAAATATATTTATACTATTTAATAAATGTATGATTTTATATGTTATAGATTTATATTTCAAAAAGGATCCTTCATGTACCAAAGGGGTCCTTATACCTATCACGATCTGTATGGTGTCAGCTTCTTTGTGACTCCATGAGTTGCTGAAGTGCCAGTATTAACTTTTGTCTCAGTGAGCTGAGTTTACAGATTTTTCTTACAGTGCAGTGTTACAGTGCAGATATGGCTAGTTAATGCGGACAGTAATTACATCCATCAGCATCCAAAGCTAAATGAACATCTTTGAGAGCTCCGACTTAGCTCATCTTCTTACTGATTACATTTGGGCTGGGATATGATCTGTGAGTCTCTGTCACATAACACTTCCCACCCAAGACATAACTGGTCAGAAGGCAAAGCTGAGTCCCTCTGGCTTGTCTGAGGAAGGAGGCAGCCCTGAGGCTATGCTCCTAACCTGGGTAACTGAGGTCTGTGACTGCCTTAGGCAGAGGATGTCATGCGGGCAACATGACATAATATCTAAAAACTAGCTAAGTATCCCCTCTGCACTTGAGAATTTATTTGACTGACACTTGCTTAGAAGAGGGCTTTCTGGCTTCTCCTTTGCTAGAAGGGAGGAAGGGGCTTTAGCCATAAGCTTGTGCCAGCTGAGGGTTAGGACTCTGGGTACTGGGCAGGGCTGGGACCAGAGCTTGCTCTAACGTGGTCAGGATGCTCCTCTGCCTTCTTGGAAAGCAATTTCCATGCATGCATTGCACATGCTTGATTGCTTAGAAGATGGTTTTTCATTAAACAATGCATTTATTCTTCATGCTATGTATAACATATGGGTTTCTTCTCTAGGTATGAACTTCATTTGATTATGTGATACTGTTTAACCTGTACTATACAATAAAAGTAATTTCTGCTGATAAAGAAGTAAATTATTTCTGGCATCTAAAATATTTTATTAGGTAATACAATACTCAGGAAAATATGAAAGGACTTAGTTATTATAGCATGAATGTGAGCCTCATAGGATCCAGGGCATCCTTTGGGTGTTTTGTACAAAGCTCTCTGTGGCATTCTTAACCGTATACTCAGGTCACCATTTTAATGACTGCTTCAGTACATACAGCTGTGGCTGGTAGGGGACAGGGCTTCTAGACCAAAGGCCAGAGGGTGGCATCAGCCCGTTTGGCATGAATCGGCACCAGGCCATAGTACAAAGGCTATCTGCAGCTTCACGGGTGAGTAGGCAAGAGTCAGGGGTGGACAACTTTTACTGAGAGAGCCAATGTCACCCATCTCCATTGCACATTTGGCTGGAAAAAGTACAAGTACATGGCTGTCTCCAATGGGATACAGATGGGAATCGAAAGAGAAGCTCCTCCAGTCTTCCCTTTCTGTCTGGATAATCCAGTGTGCAAAATACCTCCACAGTTAAGCAGATCAGAAATGACATGTGTACAAAACTTAAGGCTATGAGCAGAAAATTCCAAACTAGGTCCTTTCCCCAGTCCAGCAAAAAGTCAAATGATAGCAGTGGCAGGACACATTTTCTCTTTTTGGAAGAACAACAGAGTTGCTTTGATTCAGTATTAGGTAGAGAATTTAGCAACTCCTTGATAGGCTATGCTAATGAAAAGATTAGCACCATTTCACCCTAACATCAGCACCGCCACTGCGTTAATCCTGGAAAGTTCTACAGTTAATTTAGAAAGAATTACTTTAACAGATTTTGAAAATGGATGGAATTCTAAAGGAAATTCATAAATACTGAGCTGGTCTCCAGTAACTAATACCAAATAACATAGCGTATGAAGAGAGACAAGCTAGACAAATCTTAAGATGCTTCTCTCTTTGTCTGCAATTCTAGAACCCTAGGATGGGCCTAGCTGTCTGGGTCAATTGCTTCTGGATTTGCAAACAAGTGTAGAAAAGCAGACAAGGTAAGAATTACATATTGCCCAGTTAGTAGCTCAGGATCACACAAGGGTCTTGAGGACCTGTTATTAATCTTGCTTTCTAGAAGGGCTCTACAGCTTATTAGTTAAGATTTCAATAAACCAATAGACATCAGCAGTACAATTATCCCAGCTATTCTTGTATATACATATATATTTTTCCCTGCCTCTAATCTGAGCAATTTTGTTGAGGATAACAATATGTAATATAACAACCATTGTTAATTCCTATCATCTTGTTTTGAAATCCTGTATCGTTTGTATGGCTTTTGTGTCATTTTGTTTTTCTCTTTGTTGTTATTTTGTTACTGGCTTTTTCACTTTAAAATAAAAAAGTATTTCAAACTGAAATGAGATACTTTTAAATGTAATTCCTACTTCTAACAAACGTGAAGTTATGATATCATGGGCGTCTTTCTCAGCCTCACTTAGCCTTAATTTCTTCATCTATCAAATAGGGATAAATGAGACAATAATAAGCACGTAGCGCAGCATATAGGACGTAAAAATTGGAAAACAGATGTAACCAATATATGCACATATTCTCAGGAGTTGGTATAAGTTTATAGCGGGGTTGAGGGCTTAAGTCTTAAAATGTGGAATGTGTTTTGAAATGCAGAGAATCTTCGAATTATATAAATACTGTGGAATAACAAAGAGAATACATATTTTTAGGATTTCTACTTTCTACCTATGTTTTATAGTACGTGCTTTACATATATTATCTCATTAAAATCTGGGTAGTTTTGACATCATCATCACTATTATATCCACCAAAAAAGTGGATGCTAGGGAGCAGTTCACAGATTAAAGTAACTAGTAAAGGTTGTCTAGGTAGTGCATGATCCAGGCTGTAAACTTCCAGGCTGCAAAATCTGCGTTCTTCCTACTCTAGTGGGACTGCTTGCACACATGCTCAGCAATACAGTAGTAAAAGATAACAAGAAAGAAGGGGTTGGGATGGCTATGTCTCGTTCCATGATCAGGCTCTGGGGAGAACCAACCTAGAGACTAGACTGACAGTTTTATGTTGGGAAGAAAAACAGGCTGAAAGCTCAGGGCTGGAGTGGACAAGGAAGGAGAAGACCCTGGGACAGGAGGATTCTGGTGAAAACTGGGGCTGGGCTTGGGAGAAGGAGTGAGCCAGGGGATCTAATCCACCATTCTCAGTCAACCCCCGTGAGTATTTCTGCCACATATATGTGGCCTGCATCCTCAACCTGACCCTCGGAAATCAATGTAACTGCATGAGACTTAGTGCACCCAAGGCCACCCTATTCCACTTTGATCACTACTGGCTAGAAAGTGCTACTACTCTAGAGTGCTTGTCACCTCTTTATAGTCTCATTCTCAAAGGCCCACATCTGTCCCCACTTAGAGTGCAGTGGGACCATTTGTGACTACTGGGTCAGAATTAGCTAAGTCAGATGAGTGGCCAGGACAAAAGCATGCTTTTACTGTTACTTCATTAGCGTGGTGAAACTTTATTGTGTGTATCGATGACAGCTAAGGTTACAGCAGCATGAGTCACCAGTGATCACTGAGCCATGCTCTAGGGAACCAGGATCCTTTCCACATTTGTTCTGTAGGGAACCTCACGCATTCCCAAAAATAGGGCCCAATCCTTCATTTTAGCTCTGGGTGTGTGCAAAATACTAGCTGAGCTTGGTCTCTGCTTCCAAATGCAAGCTATATCATCACACATTCCACTGGAGTGGATGATTATAATGAAGGTCGACAGCTTTAGTTCAACCTTACCTCCCCCCAAAATACAGTTAACAGAAGCCAACTGGATCTTAATTAATTTGCAAATCATTCTTTATCCCTTTGCATCTGTTTCTCTGTTGATCCCCGTCACTAAGTAATATCTGAAATATTTATTTGCCAATACTCCACAGCTCAGAGTTATTTAAGCATTAAAGGAGAACAAAATTTCAGGCTTTATTCATTCTTTCCGCAAAACAGATCACTGTGTTAGCCCAAAGCCAACTTTCTCTCATCTAACCCTTGGAAATCAGAGAAACTAAAAGACAGAAGGCCGCCAAGTAAACCCCAAGTCCTTCAAAGCACAGCTGAGCCTGTGAGGGTCTGTGGCATGTGGGCGGAGCATACGGGCATACCTTTGTTCTCCCTTGTCAGCTTGTCAGCCATGTCCCAGTGCTCATAGCCCCGTAGCACATTGCTAGTGATGTTCACGTGGCTGGCGGCCATGTGGTGAATGCGCTGGGGGATGGTGACTGGGCCGTTGTTGCAGTTCCCCATTGTGTTGATGGCAGAGACATTGTTGAGAGATACCGGGGAAGGAGTGGTCCTGGGGAATGGAAAGAGATATATCTTGTTAGGCTGGTAGGGGAGAGTGACAGCAGGCTGGTAGGCCTCCCTGCATAACCTGGGATCTCCTAAGAATACCATTTACCAAGGCCAAGTTGGGCATGGTGGACAGATTTGAAGACCCACTGAAGGGCAGTTTGTCTCCACTCCTCGTGGCTCTTCTCAGAGCACATTGTGTCATCTATGACAGCACAGTGGCCTTCTTCAGAGACTCTGGTGTCGGTAGAGCTTATTATCATCACCCCATCTACCCTGCCTCCTCTGATGAGCCTACCACAGACTCCAGGGCCACCCATTTCTAACCTCAGACACTTATATCCTCAATTGCCTCTGCCAACTACTGAGGGCTTTGTGCACACTGCTGTTTTGTTTTTAAATACAGAGAGTACTGGGTGAATCTTTGGCATTAATTCTACCCAAAAACATAGTGATTGCTTTGAATATATATAACATAGTATTGTGATGTTTGCGAGAAAGAAACAGCTCAGAGCTATGAGGGTTTCTGTATTGGCTACCACAATGGCTACCAGCAGTTGGAAAACACTTGATGTACAATACTGGTCTATTATCAAAGTGTTTTGTAGAAACCACAATGACAGTTTGTTCCAAATACAGTTACCACAATTAGGCAAGGATAGGTCTTAAAAGCCCCCCAAGGAGCAGTATTTGGGAAGCTGGGAAAAAGAGAATTCTTTAGGATTCTTTAAGACATACTACAGAGATGGGAGGTTCATTGATGACTGGTCACTTGCATGCCAGTTCATAAAAAAGAGGGCTTCAGAGCTCCTGCTTTGGGCAGTATCAGTGTTTGCATGCAGAATTTTACTGCATTCTTCAACATTAGTAACAAGAAGTTATCTTCCCGCTGCACTCAGCAAGGGGGTATTTTTCTTCCAGGGCCTGGACTGAGGCTAGCCAATTTCAGACTCCCAGGGACAGTCCTTAATGCATTAGTGGCATCTATGGTATAGCTGTAAGGTCTATATGCCCCGCATCCTGTCTATCTTTCCTCAGCCACACACCGAAAAACTTCCTGGGCAAACGAACCACTCTATCGTCGGACATTTTGAGGAAGTACAACAAATGAGAAGGCGGGCACCATGGTGCATGCCTATAGTCCCAGCTGCTCTAAACGCTAGGATGGGAATTTAAGGACTGGAGTTCGAGCAGAACCTGGGGAACACAGCAACACTGTCCCCCGAAAGAAAAGAAAGACAAGACAGAAAAAGAGAAAGAAAGAGAGAGGAGAAAGGAAGAGAGGAAGGAGGGAAGGACAGAGCAAA
>PVLD010024590.1:0-25195 GCA_004027595.1 Dinomys branickii
GCATGTCTGTATATGGGTCCATACATCTACAATTCGAAGATATCAATGGATAAAGCAACAACAACTGTTGAGACCATATCACCTTGTCTATAGATTAGTTGTGATTGTACTATTTTCTATGATAATGGGTGTCTGTTTGTCAATAGGTTTTTGTACTTTTATGTTTCTAAAATAAAAAAATAAAAAATAAATAAATAAATAAATAAATAAATATATGTTATACATAGATAGCCAATAGATTCAGAGCTTTATGGTGAGTTGGTTGCTAGCAATGCATGTGGAGTAAAAGTAGACGGAAACACCTTTGCAGGATGATATGAACATGTTGGCATTAATTCTATCACATGTATGGCTCATATTATCAGTAATATATGAGAATATGGCTTCCTGCAAAAGACTTGACAGCAACAAGGTAAAAGAAGGTCATCAGGATCCAGAAAAGAAACTGCTTGTGAACAAAACACATTATCATATCTAGAGAAAATCATTTCTTATCATGGAAGTTGTTTGCCCAGATCCTGAGTGAATCACAGAAAGTTGAAGAGTAAGCAGAAATGGACTTACCACTCTTCAGCAAACGCATGTCATGACTATGTAGTTTATGTCGCAATGCAAAAGTTATTTAATTTCTCCTAAGTGAGGCAGTTAATTATTATTCAAATTAAATAAATACTAAAATTAAATAATAATTTAATTTCTCCCATGCTAAGAAAACAACAACCATTTCAGATGAGGTAAAATAAAAAAGCCAAACCTCAATTCCCAATGGCTAACAAAGATAGAAGATTAAATGCAAGATGGAATCCATAATATACAAGGTTAATTAAATCTTCAAGCCAGTTAATTCTGTTAAAACACATACGTGTGTTTGTGTGCGTACATGCTTTTGTTTTTTGTTTATTTTCTATGTTCTATTTTGTTATGTTTTTGTTTTTCCTGTACAGGAGATTAAACCCAGGGCCTTTCCACTGAGCTACATTCCCAAACCCTTTTCTTTCATTTTCTATTTTGTGATAGGATCTCACTAAGTTGTTAAGTTTCCCAGGCTGGAAGTGAACTTCCAATCCTCCTGCCTTAGCCTCCCAGAGTGCTGGGGTTTAGCCATGTGCCACTATAGTTTTGCCTTTTAACAAAGAATCTTCCTAAAACTAGAAAGGGTTTTTAAAAATCAGAATATTTCATAGAATTCTTTTTCTTTTTTGGTCCTAGGAATTGGATCTAGGGACTTTAATATGGTAGGCAAGCACTCTAAAGCTGAGCTACACATCCAGCCCAAGAATGTGCTTTATGCAAAAGCTCTAAAAAAGAAATATGCTTTATCAGACATATATAAATTATCCACAGTAAAATGTAATTAAACATAGCCGCAAAATGACCTGTTTCTGGGGGGAAAAATCAAATTAAATACATAATGTATTAGTCAGATTTCCCATTCCTGGAACACAGTACCTCACACCCACAATTTAAGAGATCAATAAAAAAAATATAGAGAGAAAAAATAAATAAAATAAAAGATCAAAGGGTTAATTTAGCTCATGGGCTCAGGGAACTCAGGCCATGGCCCACAGGCTCCAGGACTGGGTATCACAACAGCAGGGCATGGTGCAGCAAAGCGGCCTAGTTCACAGTGCCCAGGATATAAAGCAGAGAAACAGCATCAAAGAGAGATCAGACCCAAGGTCACACCACTATGACCCACCAAGGCACACCTAGAGGAGTACCACCCGATGCCCTGGGTTGCTCCCAAGCCCATCCAGTCGACACAATCAAGCTGAACTCTCATATGTAATTGTTGCTAAACAATGATTTTCAAGAGAAAAATAAAAATTAAGGAAAAGCAAGGTTACAAATTCTTTGACTGAATTTAAGTGCTTAAATTCCCAGAAACCATTTCAAATTTGCGAAAACTTTTAATCTAACTCAACCACTCACTTCCCCTCACAATTTTTCACCTGTAATAGCAAAGGCTGTGAGGAGCAATTGATCCTACCCTATCATTAATATTAGAGGGAGTAGGGGTGTACAACTTAATCTCACAAATAATTATTGACTCCCACATTACTGTTTTAATGAGCATGTCTAAACATGAGTACAAAGTCATTTCAGCAGTATATTAGCTTTGGTTATGAATGCAACACTGCTTTGCATGCAGTGGCTTGTTAAATTCTCTTTAATTTTAGAAGGTTCTTTTGTTTTAAAGTGCCTGTAAGCTAACAAAGAAATACATAACAACATCTCAGCACAATTTATTAGCTTCATGACTAGGTATACAGTACATTAAAATTTCTCTGACAAACAAAAACTGGACAGTACTGATACCATACAGTAAACAAGCCCACTTTGCTCTGATTTTTAAACATGAAAACTCTGCTATAATTAACTATCCATGACAACGTTAAACAATGAGTTTCAATGGTAGAAGAAAATTTGATAAAATGAGAAAATAAATTGTTATATGTATAAATGCAATATAACCTGCATGAACGCGAGGATAGGTTCAAACTGTCTAGCATACAGAGTCTGAATGGAGTTGAGTTGTGTGGAAGAGAAACCCTGAGTGATAAGGTAGAAAGTAAATGGCTGATATGGACGCCATCAGGCCTGATTGGATAATTAAGTCACTCTTTGATCCCACCTCCCTCTAGCTATGAATCATTTAAATACTTTTTTTTTTTTGGTGGCACCAGAGATCGAACTCAGGATCTTCCACTTGCCAGGCAAGTGCTTATTCCACTGAGCAATATACCCAGCCCCATTTAAATACTGTTTTCAAAGAAAGACATCCATAGGGATTTGAGATATTTTTCATATCCCTTTTTATTTGTGACAATGTTTTGGAGGCTCTCCTTGCTTACAGGTGTAGGCTTGGCCTACACCACTGAATTTTTAACAATCCTCTGGACATCTGTATAGATAAAAATATGTAAAATAACTATTCCAAGTTATGTAACTAATTATATTTTGCATACAAAGATAATATGATCAACTAGTAAAAAAAAAACCCTTCACCAGGACTCAGATTGTGGTTTCTGAACACTATATTCCATTAAAAAGAAATAAGTGCTACCTCAAGAAATGATATATATAGGACAAAAATTGTACAGGATACAACTGGAATGTATTGTCACACCAGATATCAAAACTGAGAAAAACACTAGAGTCATGTCAAAAAGATGCAGAAGCTTCCATTAGCCAAAAGTAAGGCTTAAGTATCAATAGAAATAGTAACTATCATAGACTGAAACACATCAGTTATGTTTAAATCCATACATTTACAATAATAAATTTTAAATCATCAATTATTTTTGGAAGATGCCAGACTCAACCTATTATCTAAAAACCTTCTCAACAAATTTTAAAATATAGTATTTATTTTGTCTTTCTTGTATGTACCCAGCACTCAGGTATATTATGAGGAAACTTTTCTCTCCATACAAATATTCCAGCTAGTAAATGAAGAGATGGTAAAATTGAAATATCACAATTTTGCAGCCCCTAAAGAAATAGATCTAAGAAATAATTATCAATGACTTGTAGAACCACAGAAAGAAAGACAACCAGGTTATGTGTCTCTTGATGGAAATACAATACTACTTTTGAAATATTTTAGCCAAAATATCATACTAGACTCAAATCCAGACTCTAGCTCTAAATATAAAATTACAAGAAACACAAGCAACAGAGAAAAACATTAAATGTCATCATGAATAAGCATCCAGAAAAACCCAAAACATCGGAGAACTACAGAATAACCCAATTTACAAAAACATAAATAAATTGAAAGAACAAGAAAGAAAGGAGAAAAGAGAAAACTTACACTGAGACATTGCAGACAGATATGGTATTTTAAGTAATGCACTAACATGATTTTCAACCTTATTCAAAAAATAAAATAAAAGTATCAGCTTATAAAGAAATAAAAACCTACATTTGCAAAAATTAGAACAGATGCTGTTATGGGCTGACTGTGTCTCCTAAAAATTCATGACTCCCAAGACAGCAGCATGGAATTATATTTGGAGAGAGCGTCTTTAAGGAGATGACTAAGTTAAAATGAGGTTATTAGAATGGTCCCACCCCAACATATCTGATGTCCTCATAAGAGGAGAGAATTTGGAGACAGAAAAGAGACACCACAGAGGGATAATCATCTGAAGAGGCAGTGAGGGGATAACCAGCTGCAAGAGAAGTTATGGGAGAAACTAAAAGTTCAAGAAAATAAAATTTCTGTTGTTTAAACTACAAAGACTGTACTATTCTGCTATGGCAGCCCTAGTAGACCAATACAGATGTTGAAATGATGTGTATGGCTACTATTTGGTTAAATTTAAGAAGCCCATGGAGATACCTGTATTAGTTTTCCTACCACTTGGAAACAAAATCTAGCATTCACAATTTAAAGAGAGGACTAATTTGGCTCACAGTTTCAGGGTATTCAGTGCATAGTTGGCTCCAAGGCAGAAATATGGTGGAAGGCTATGGCAGAGCAAAGATGCTTAGTTCATGGTGGCCAGGAAGCAGACCTGGGGAACAATGATAGAGAAGAGGCCAGGGGCCAGGTGCAGGCCTCAAGGTTGCAGCTCTGTGACCCACCCAGATACACCCTGAAGTGTGCTTTTCTAGTTTCTTAGGAGCCTCCCAAGCCAGTGAGGTTGACAGTTAAGTCTAACAGTTACAATACACAAAAGGATATACTGTCTTCCTTCTCTTCTCACCTGGACATGTCTTAGATCCAATCATATATAAAAGAACACAAAAATGAGGACACGAGTATATCACTACTTCTCTTGTCCACTGAACTAATTCTATTCATACTATTATAGACAGTTTATTTCTAGTGTCACTAACTAGAACATGAAACTTACAACTAGTTTCATCATATAACATATTTAACTGAGTCTACTCATTCCCTTCTATTTACCTGTAAAATTCAAATCTAGTTCACTACATACTTTCTCTTTCTTCCAATTTATAAATTCTGCACCTTTTTAAAGACATGGTTGTTATAATTCCAAGTTTCAGCTGTGTTTACACCCACTTCATCATTTTATGTGTAAAGCATTAACAAAAGATTGTGTTTCCTCCTAGAGACAT
Source organism: Dinomys branickii (assembly GCA_004027595.1). Classification (NCBI taxonomy): domain Eukaryota; kingdom Metazoa; phylum Chordata; class Mammalia; order Rodentia; family Dinomyidae; genus Dinomys; species Dinomys branickii. The sequence goes on from PVLD010024590.1 coordinate 5,095, forward strand.
CTGAGCTGCAAACAGAAGTAAATATTTCATTAGCTCCCTCAATTGTCCAAGATAAATGTGCTACTGTATTACACGTGAAACATCATCTTTTAAGTCCATTAAAGGTTTGCTATGAAGTGAGCCTTCTGAAAAACACAATGTAGAAAATAATTATGACCCTTTTTATTGCTTTTGTTTCCAGTTAATCTTTCCATGTCTACTGCTATATACTACTTAGTGTTAAAGACAGAGGCTCTGAAGTCTCACAAGTTAGACCCGCTTCCAACCATCATTAGCTAGTATATAGCTTCTCTGATCCTTTAGTCTTACCTGTAAAACAGATATTAACAGATGTTGCCCAAAAGTTGTGTGAAAGTTAGGTAAAGTAACACCTGGAGCAAGTTACACAATAAGGGTGATTTTCTGCTCTCTTTGTAAGTGTATAAAACACTATTTTTTATAGAAAGAATATTAAATAACTCAATAATATTTAATGAGGTTGAACAGGTTGATTTTGCAAACAATTCCACTAAGCTTATGTGCAACTTAATTTTTATTCCAAAGGAGGAAAAAATAAAAGCATTGGAAGATGAAGTTTCTAGATTCTCAGTTTGGAGCGGGTTAGGACCACCCAGCCAAGCAGAACAGAGAAGCGCTGTCCGTGGTGCTAGCATCTGGAATGCCCTGGCAACATTTCTCCTGCGCAAAATTCTTTTTAGTCACCTTGGTAAGTGAAGTTCACATATCTGCCTCATGGAAAATTCCCAGTCATTCTGTTTACTGCTTTTTTTTCACTCCGTCTTAGTGCATTCCTTCCATGTCTCCTTCTAGTCCCTTGTCAACTCGAATCTACTTTTATGAATTAATTAACTACTGTGATAATGGGGGTTAAACCCAGAGACTTCACAATGACCTACATTCCCAATCCCCTTTTTATAGTTCTACCTCGAGACAAATTCTAAGTTATCCAGGCTGGGCTCAAACTTGAAATCTTCCTGTCTTAGCCTTCCAGAGTGTTGGGATTACGTGTATGTACCACCACATCCAGGATCAATATTTTTTCCAAACATATGGGCCATGCCTATCACTTAAGGAAGTGGCTCCAAAATTATTTCACACTATATTTTCCTGCCCTTTTTATAAGTTTCAGAGAAACTCAAATTTCAAAGTGAGAGCACAGGAACTAGATCATTTCTGATTTTATCTTTTAAAGAGATTCTTCAGTTGATCCCTATTCTAAAAGATTCCTTGAGCCTTTACCCTGTTATTTCCCTCTTATTTTTAAATTTCATTTATTTCCTCTTTTCTTAATCTCAAATTATTGTACAGATAGATATAACGGTCAATAAAGCTGCTGTATTAAACTGAACTTCTCTATCAGGCTTTAGTGCCATGGTGGAGGCTTTCTTTTTTTATTTTAAAGAGAGAAAGGAAAAGCATAAAAATAACAATAGCAATAAAACATTTTCAAAACAGGATAGTAGGACAGTAACAATAATTAATACATTGCATATTGCTATCTTTATTGTAGTTGTTCAGAGTACAAGATATAGGCATGAAATATTGTCCAAACAATGTTAGTTCAAACCTTTTCTTTCAATGAACTAAGAGAAACTAGCTATATAAGTATCTTAACTATCTTGTGTATATGTATTTTTTCTTTTCCCTCCCTTTCTCTCTCCTTTCCGCCATCCCAGTTTCTCTTTTCTTTTGAACAGTTTCTTCCCAATTTACAATGTCTATTGTACATTTTGGTTCTTATTTACTTGTTCAGTTTCTCACACTAGTGAGACAATACAGTGTTTATACATTGGGTCTGATTAATTTCACTTGTGAGTATGCTCTCAAGTTGTATCCATTTACTTATAAAAGTCTCAAGCTTGTCCTTCTTTATGGCTGAATAGTACTCTATAGTATAAAAATACCACACCTCTTTTATCCATTCCTTGGTTGATGAACATTTGGGCTGTTTCCAAGATTTAGCTATTACAAACTGTGCTGCTATAAACATGGATGCACACATATCACTATGGTATGATATTTTAAATTCTGCTCCAAAGATACCCAGGTGGGGAATAGCTGGATTAAGCGGGACCTCTAAGCCCAGTTTTTTTAATAAATTGTGGAGACTGTCTTAAAAGTTAGGACCCATATCTTACTCACCTGTGGACTCCTAGAATATAGGACATGTTGAGTTAGATTCTACTAAACTAAATTTAATTACTGGGTCCATTAGAGAGAAGATCCTAAGAACACTTTTAAAGTGATCGTGTAACATGGTCTTCTGTGTTACATGTGACTACGCCCTAAATTGCGAAGTAGTCAGGCTTTTCTGGTCGAAATATCCATTTGTCACCATATCCATTAACATCAGTATGATGATTCAGCCTCTCACGTACTGGCAAAACACCAATGCCATTTATTTCAAAGGCTCTAGTTTCCCATTACCCAGCTTTCTTCTTCCTCCGCTCATTCTACCTGAGCACCCGTAATCCCTGCAGTGTGTCTGATGACTAGTTCCCAAGACAAACAAAAACAGCTTGTCCATGTTTTGCTCCCTCAAAGAGACTTCTATTCCTCTCTCCAAACTTAAAAATGAAGTGGTCAACAATTATAAAAGGACATTTCCTCCAGACAAGCATGGAAGTTCAAATAAAAGTAAAAGTTAAAGGAATTAAGAAACTGAAAACTAAGAAATGGAGCTAAGATAGGAACACGGGAGAAGCTGGAGTTAATACTGCCCCTTCTCTTCTGTGTCCAGTTAGATTTCAGCGCTGTTGAGATTCAAGGAGGAGAGCACCCTCACCGACCTCCACTCCCATTACAAGCGAGCCTTCTCTTATCCTGCAGCGGAAGTCTGAAATAAGACCTATTGGAAAAAACATGGCCTCTGAGTTTTGAATAAAAAAGGGATTGTCCTTGTCAAGCTAAGCACTCAAGTGATGGTGTAAATAAGAAGTGTTCAGTGTGGAGAGAGGTCCGCTCTCATGCAGTTTTGGGGTAACACATAATTTGTGGTTCTCTTCTGATTTCACGTAATATCAGCTGTAATATTTTGAATCTTTCAAGCAATAAATATGTTGAATCAAACTACTCACTGAGGAAGATCAGGAGGAAAACAAGCACTTAATCTTTATTTCTTCAGAAGAGGATTTAATGACAGGTTGGGCCTGTTTAATGACAGGCCCAGTACCACACCCATGTTTTATTACGTTTCATTAATACTGTATAAATTCTTTTATTACTCATGATAAATAAAAACCAAATACGTGCTGATGTGAGTTTAAATAGGTAAAAGTGCAAAGAAAGAATCACTGTACTAACACCACGAAACTGTGATCTTTTCTCTGGCGTTGCTGTTTGGGATTTTGTGTTTCTTTATGCTATTTATTCATTAAGATGGGCTCTCATTATGTTGGTCAGGCTGACCCCAAATTCCTGGACTTACGCGACCCTGCTGTATTTTTATTTATTAATGTAATGTATCTATAATTCAACGTTACAAAGAATTTAAAAGTACATGCAAAACCGGATTCTTGAGGCTTTTCAGTATTTTTCTGGTCGGCCAATTCTTAAGAGACACACCCAAAGGAAAACTGCTAAGATCACGCAAATTGTGACACTTGCAAAGTTCCAGCATTGCCCGAGGACGTGCTTACTCTACATGACAGGCGCGGTACCTTCACTTTCAGAGATTTTAATACAGTAGGAGTTATTTTCAAAGGTTTTCTCTCAGCTTCTCGATTGCAAGGGGAAAGACTAACTTCTCCAGAATAAGACTGGCTGGCCCTGCGCTGAAAGAATAGAAGTCCTCTGCTCCGCCTGCTGGGGATTAGGAGCCCAGCGCTGGGAACCAACATTTTCGCACAGCTCCTCTGCAGCCCTGGAGCGCAGTCCGCAGCGTCCTGGGCGTGCCCCACCGCTCTCTCGCCCATTGTGGCGCATGCGTCCCAGACCTCTCTGGGCGTACTCCCAACCCCCACCTCTCCTTTGAGCCAACTGCCCAGCCCCCCGCTGTGACGTCACCAGCTGCGGACCGGCCCTCCAGGCGAGCCCAGTGGGAGGAGCAGCGCGGCCCCAGACAGGGGGCGGGACTTAAGGGGGTGGGGCGAGCCGGGCAGCCGGGCCAGCTGGGAGTCGAGTTCATTCCCGGCCGGTTCTCCAGGCAGCCGGAGTTTGGCTCCGCGCGAGGCTTTTCCTGTGAAGGACAGGCGGGGTCCGCGGATTCTCGGGCGCCAGGAAAAGCCCGGGAGCTGACCACGGGCCCCTCGGCCCTGCAAGGCCGCCACGCGTCCGCGAGCCTACGACAGGGACAGAAGCTGGCTGACTGGGCCCTCTCGTGAGGGCAGCGCTCGGGGCGGGAGGGAAGAGTCGCCCAGCTCTCGCTCAGCGGCGGATTATCCGGGCCGCTACGCGTGCGAGGACTGCGCCATGCGAGACGAGGACAAGGGCGCGTTCGGCGGTGGCGGCAGCGACGCGGACCTGGCCAACGCCGCGGCGCGAGGGCAAGTGGAAAAGGTGCGGCAGCTGCTGGACGCCGGCGCAGATCCCAACGCAGTCAACCGCTTCGGGAGGCGCCCGATCCAGGTAGCCGGACCCGGGGCCTCGCCGGCAGGGGGCGCGCGACCGCCTCCGCGGGTCGCGGCGGGCACCCAGCCCTCCACCGACCCGGCCGTGGGCAACAGTCTCTCCTGCTGCAAGCAGAGCTCAGGCGTGAGGCAGGCTTTTGCCCAGCAAAAATACCCCGGGAAGGAATTGGAAAGGAAAAGGGGAAAAAGTTGCTCCCGTTTGTTGCAGTTGCCGGGATCGAACTTAGGCACGAGGCTACTAGGCAAGTGTTTTCCGGCTCACCTACATCCCTAGCCCTAGCTTTCTTTTTGATTATGGAAAAAGAAATCCGTATTTGTTCTGCCATCTTACCAGAGATGCACAGAAGAGATTCCGGGGGAGGAAAGGGGAAAAGGTAAAGTCAAGGAAGGAGACGGTTTTGTCCGTCTACTTTCCGTGATAAACATAACTGAGTTACAAGTTGCACAATCTAGACTGGTTGTAAGAAATTTACAAAATCGTATTACATGAAAAACTCACCGTGAGCTTAAACAGCTGTATGAAATATTTTAGTTTTTCCTCATAAAGCCTAGTTGAATGTGAAGGAATTAAACAGGATTCCCCAACCACAATACTTAATTTCTTTTTTTGTGTTAGCACTGTCTCTTAAATGATACAGAGGAGAAGAAATATGTTTCTATGGTTTTTGATTGTTTACTACACTCAGTACTTGAAATACAAAAAATCCCTACAGCAACTGTTAGGTCCGCTTTGAATGCAAAAGATTTCCGTAAAAACTTAGTCTCTCCTTTGTTAATATACACATTCAGATTTTCAATTCTGCTTTAATTAATAATGCTTTTAATTCCCTTAAAATGTGAGATAATGATTTTGCGAGTTACTTTTCACTCTTATGGTCAAATCTGCTACTCACATACTCACCCCATCGCTCTGCAGAGCTAAGTGGATAGTAAGGGTTTTGTTAATAAGGTTCATTTTAAGGAAAGTGCCATTCCTTTTAAGCCCTTAGAAAACTGGTATAACAAATAAGGGATATTTGAAGCAACAAAAATATTGTAAAATGGTTCTTAAAGACTTGAAATGTTATTAATTATAAAAACAAGTTTTCTTACTTACAATTTTAGTTCACCATATTTGAGACACCAAGAACCACTTTTTCCCTTTCCTCTACATGTAACATAGACTTTACATTACTAGAAATAATAACTTAGAGTTCTTATAGTCCTTAAGGGAAGAAATAAAACATTTTATGTTCATGATGCAAAAAAAAAAAAAAACTAGACATTTACTGCCTGTCAACCGCATAGTACACTGGACAGCACGTAACCCTACCAAACAGATGACCGGCCTTGACACTTAGTTCTCAAACATTGTTTTTACTATTAATATAAAAGCAAATGGTTGCAGAATGTAGATGTACACAAATGGATGCTATGAAAATTGTACATTGTTCTGATCTAACTGCTAACCTCCAAGCTCTTTATGGAGAAAAATATTTGCTGCTTAACATAAGATCGTGAAAATTATTAAGTCCCATATAATGTAAATGTGGTGGTAATTTTACTTGTTACACTAAATACATTGCACTCAAAATTTTGCTCACACATATATTAACTTGAAATTATTTTAATTTACTTTTTTCCTTCTAGTCCCCACCTTTGGCTCACATTATTAGACTACAGTCTGTATGAGCACAGACACATTTAACTGCAAAGGCAAACCTTCCACAGGATTGCTGAGAACTAAACAAAGTGAATCTTTTTTTAAAAAAACTTAAGATGTTTGTTATTTTCTCCCCTGATGTATTAATCTAACATCTTCATGATGCCAGCTGACTACCTAATAAATAATTTTACGCTCACATTAATGGAGGGGGGAGCAGGAAAAGCAGCAAGCAATACAAGACTTTAAAAACTACTTAAAACCAGGCTAGGTGATGCAAAGCCTGTAACCCCATATCTTTGGGAGGCTGAAGCAGGAGGATTGCCTGGAATTCGTGGCCAACCTGGAACATAGTGAGACTCTGCCTCAGGGGGAAAAAAAATTATATATATATATATATATATATATATATATATATACACACACACACACACACACACATATACATATATATATAATATGCTATTTAAACTTAAATTTGCCCATAAATCATTTAACAAAGTGAATTCCCATGTTCCAATGAAAATCTAGATTTACCAGAATGACAATTACTTTACTATTAGTTTTTATTTCTTCACATTTGTAGGATAAAATAGAATTTAATTTGGAGAATAAAATAGAATTTAAAGAATATAAGTGGGGGAGGAAAGGTTGCATCAGAAGAGACACAGATACCCGCAAGACTTGTGTTCACCTAGGCTTTGTCGGGATACCTCAGGGTACACAAAATCTTTCAAACAGCCCCGCCCGCACCTCATTTCCCCCTCCCGGGTGCCCAGCCTTCCGCTGTCCCACACCCTTGAGCTGACCGCTCTGCTCCCTCCCCGCAGGTCATGATGATGGGCAGCGCCCCTATGGCTGAGCTTCTGCTGCTCCGTGGTGCGGAGCCCAACTGCGCGGACCCGGCCACGCTCACCCGACCCGTACATGATGCTGCGCGGGAGGGTTTTATGGACACGCTGGTGGCCTTGCACCGGGCTGGGGCGCAGCTGGACGTTCGTGATGCCTGGGGCCGCTTGCCCGTGGACCTGGCTGAGGAGCAGGGCCACCGTGACATCGCTCGGTATCTGCGGGCAGCCTCTGGAGACTGATGACAGGCTCCCGTAGGTGCCCACAATGACGCTTTTCTCCCTGGTACCTCATCCCAGCCTGGTGGAGCAGAGCAGAGCCTGAAAGCCATCCTATCTCATCGGGACTCCTGGGAGTGAGAAAGGGCCAGTGGAGAATGAATTCATACACATTTTTATAAATCTGTAGCCTGCCCTCAACACTCATCGTAAAGCCAAACTCTGAGACGTGGTGCAAATTTATCGCCAAGTTTTGGGCATGTGTGAACTTCCAGGTGTTAATTACTATTCAGGATTTTCTTATGGAAAGTACATGAGAAGTCCTTAGATCACCCTGGCTGGAGTTGAAGACCCGCAGTGACTAGCATTTGAGTGGGGATAATCAGTATGTTTCCCGACGCTTTGGGAGGAACTCCCCATAAACCAGGGAAGTGGACCTTAATCTCTGGAAGCTGGAAGGCAATTTAAGGGCTGATGAGTAGCTGAAAGTGTTTAGATGGGCTTCAGTAGGGACCCAAGCATTTCCACTGAAAGTCATGCAAAATAGTACTGTCTAGAAGCATGGAGACTTGCCCCACTTGTGGGAGCGACAACAGGTCTACCCCTATGCTCTAAAATCCCTGGTCTCTCCACTTGTAGACCAGCTCACCAGCAAGTGCTTTTACTCTTGTTCCATTAAGGAATGACTGACAGTTTTCTGGTTGTAGTCAAAATCCAACAATGCAAAGAATAAAGTTACAATCAGAGCAATTAACTTTAATAATGTGCTTTATCGATTTAATATAGGATACAGAAATCTCCCCCTGTGAATTGCTACTTGAAAAGATTTCATGATTCTCCATACTTTTGAGTTATTTTTAGTAACAGTGCATTAAAGGGAAGACTGTAACAAAATAATTTGTGGCCCTCAGTAAAGAGGTTTCTTAATGAAGCTGTGGTCCTGTGGCCTGTGGGGAGCTCTTAGTGCTAATGCCTACATGGCTTTTATCCTGAATGATAGGTATCTCTTTGTTCGATTTATCTGATCATTTCATTGATGAAGTGTCTCCAGGAAATACTGCAAGTATTTTTTAGAAAATAGATGCCCTTACCCAGTAAATTATCTTGGGATAGTTCACAAGAGATTGCTGAAACAGTACATGGAGCATAAAACTGTTGAAAATGATGGAATGTCTCATCTGCTGACCAAACTAATGGTGCACTGCCTTGGGGTTTAATGTCCAGTGTGGCTTAATTCATTACAGCACTGGAACAACTGATACTTCACTTTCAATAAAGAAAAAATCACACAGCTTGAAGTCCAAGATGTAGACACTTTGGTTTAAAAAATGTATTTCCGTCAACTTATCACTAACTCCTGAGAAATACTGAAAGTTCAAAAGGATTCACTTCTTTTATTCTTCATAACAATTGTTGATAATTTCAAGAATTTGTAAAACACTGCACATATTTATCATAGGAAGTTAACATGAAATACATACTTTTCACTACCCTAAGTAACTCATATACTGACTGTACATTTAAGAGAAAAGATGGAACAGAAAAAAATTCAGAGGAAAGACCTATGAGAAGGATGCCTTTGAGTTACTTTTAAAAATCTTCATCAATACCTGATGCCTCAAATTAATGTAGTACAGTACTGGGGAAAGTTAGTTGAGAACCTGACCATATGTTATTGGGAAGAAATACACGTTTATTAACACCTAATTTGTACCAAGCACACGTTAAAATACTTTAACACTTAAATCTGAGAAATAGGATGGAGTTTTAGTTTGTTTTGGGGGGATGTTGGGGATTGAACCCAGGGCCTTAGGCATGCTAGGCAAACCCTCAACCACTGAACTGCATCTCCAGCGTAGAAAACTGAACTATATCTCCAGACCAAAAGAAGAGTTATTTTCATGAATAACATGATAAAGGTCCAAAGATACTCATTCTATGATGTGCAAAGTAAGTCCATCTGACTCCAAAGCTTTTTCTTTAATTTATTAACGGTGAAGCTTGACTTGGCTCATGAAACTGGCAGTCATGGCCAAGTCTATCCAGGGACCTGGGGCCAAATCTGGTAAGAGCCTTCTTGCTGCATCAAAACAGAACAAAAGCATCACGGTGGGGGATGGATATCAAGTTCCAAGTCACAAACACTAGGAATCTGAACTGAAGCCCTCAAGATCTAAACACTTCCCTTTAGGCTCCACCGCCCAAAACTACTGCATCTGGGCACTAAGTTTCTAACGAATGCTTTGCGGACATACGTATTTAAACCGCAGTAATGACCCTTTTTATTGTACCAGTTTATCATCCAGGCATGCTAATCCTGGAGTCTTCTAAACAGACTATATCCTCTCCCTTTGTGCAACTGCATACAGTTTTCTCTCCATCTCCTACATTATCAGCCTAGTCATCTTTTTAGTCTATGCCCTGCTAGGTTCTTCTTAAGGAACAAGTTAACTGCTGAATGATTGGTGACTAACTGACCTGAATAATTTTTATTTCATCCTGAGGCTGAATCTACAGCCCCTCTTTCATGATGCCCTATATGCTGCTCTAGCACACAATTTTTTTTTCTCTCTCTCTTCTGTGATACAGTAAACTCACCAAAAGCGTGAAGTGGAGCTTGCTTGGTTACCCTTCCAACCCTACCCATGGGTAGTGGGGCCTGGGACAAGCTACATCCCTGGGGCTTCTTTTTTTTTTGAAACGGTCTGGCCAAGTGGCTAAATTGCCCAGGCTGAGCTGGAAATTGTGATCCAATTGCCTTGGACTCCCAGGGTGTCAGGATTACAGGCGTGTGTTACCATTCCCAGCTTATATTCACTTTCGTAGCCCCTGTGCATCAGTGTCTGGGACACAGTAGCCTTCGTGGAAACAGAAAATTGCACAATCATTTCATATTACTACTATATTTCAAAGAACTAAGTAAAATGCTGATGTAAATATCAATGTTTACTTAGAGAAAATCAAGCCAAAAGAAAAATGACTTATTTGCTTCCTACTCAAAAGTTAAGCTACCCATTTGAGATAGTTTTTAACATATCAAAAGTATTTTAAAACAATAATAAAAGTTACTTTAGGAATCTAAAAGTAATTTATTTGCTGAAAGTTAGTGGTATAAAATTTTATTTTGATTACATAATGCTTGAAAGAATGAAATGCAGGATGAAGTATTTTATTTACACAGATCCAAAACATTTCTTACATAGTCTTTCATGGTTTTCTTAAAAGTTGGTTTCACACATATGTGGTACTTATAGAACATTGGAAGACAAAATTAGGTCATAATTCAGGCAGTGAACTGCATATTTTCTGAAGCTATAGTCGTAAATATCTTCCAGAATTGTCTCCACCATGTGAGATTTTCAAATATATTGACATTATGTTGGAAAAAAGGGTTGCATATCATTATCAGTAATTCCTAATTTTGCAGTTAGTACTAACAACCAATTTGTAGAGAACTATTCATCAGTCCTGGATGAATAGCTAGGTCAACTAGTGAGGTGTAGTGCCTTGAATAAAATTTTAATTCACAAGAATTTCTTCATAAGCTTGTGAAGCGGTGTGAGGTTTCAGAACAGATAGGTCACATGTACACTATTGTACCTATACCTTTTTTATGGTATATTGACAATTTATAATATAGACTTACAGGATATAAGTGATGTTATAACCTATAGATATAATGTGGAATAAGTAAATCACGCTAGTTAACATATCCATCACTTCAAATAACATGATAAACGAGATGTCAAAAACGGAAAGACAAATGCCACAAGTTCTTACTTCCATGTGGAGTCTACAGCAACCAAACCGACAGGAACATGGAACGGTATCACAGAGGCTGAGTGGCAAGGGAATGAATATGATGATAAAATAGCACAAAATCTCAGGTGGGTAGGAAGAAAATTTCCCTTTTTTTTCCTATTGAACATTATGGTAAATATAATATTGTACATTTCAAAATTGTTAAAGTGGAAATTTTCAAGCGTCCTCACAACAAAGCTTACAGTTTTGTTTCCATGGCACCGACCTTCCTCCAAAATCATTAATACCCATGAAAACAACTAATTTTTAAAAGCAGAAATACAGAATGATATTACTGCTTTTTTAATTTTCTAGGGCAACTTTTCTTTCTGTAAGATATAGTGAATAGAAAAAGATCATTTTAAATCTGTTTTAAATGGCTTTGGAGAATAGCCCCACAGAAATTTTTTAAAAATTCAAAATGTTTGGAATAAAAATAATAATTTCAAGTTGACTATAACAACAGAAAATAAAATTCTACTTATTACTTAAGCACTCAATCATTACTGGCTAAAAGAAAAAACTTATACTGTAATGGCTGGTGATGCCATTCAGTAGTAGAGCACATGCCTGGCCTTGGGTTGAATTCCCAGCACTGCAAAACTTAGTTAAGTTGATTGTGTTCTACAATTATTAAGAATTATCCTGCAAAAAAGACATTCATAATCTAAGTCTCCATTTATTTATAAAATCTCTTTTCCCTTTATTAAATTTCAAGATGTTTGAATTTGCTACTTACAAGAGACAGTCATGAAAAACAAGGCCTTGAATTACATGTGCATGAGACATGTTACTCTATTCCAAGTTTAAAGAAATTGTGCTATCTTTCCTAATGACAACTTGATATTGTGGGGAAATTAAACAAGGAAATGTGATTGTGGATTTCACAGTACTATATTACATGGGGGTGTTTTGCTTCATTTTATTGCTTTCTCTTTTTTGCATAAGGCAAAATCAAAACAATATTGGACATCAAGTACTACCTAAAGCAGTACACCAATTTATTAATACTATGTACAAGTTAATTCAGTTTTTTAGTGGGGAGGGTTGAGACAGAATCTCGTTATGTAGCCCAGGCCTTGAACTCATGGTGATCCTCCTGCCTCAGTCTCCCGAGTGCTAGGATTACAGGCATGCACCACCAAGCCTGGCTAATTCAGTTTAAAGCTACTTGGCAGACAGGTTTAGTTCATGCATTTCATCAGAAGCAACAGGAAACATATCCTATTAAATTAGTTATGGTTTCACTTTGAATGATATATATGAACAAAGGTAGTTACTATAGTCTTGAGTCCTGCTTATGCCTCCATTCTGGAATTGCAGAAGATTAACCTGGTAGTTTCTGTAGCTAAATCTAAAATATTACCAAGACTTTGCTTTAACAAATCCTATTACCTGACAGACATGGTTATAAGAAGATCTGGAAGTTAAATTTAAAAATTCAAGAAATCACCCATTTGACTTCATTTTTATCTCTTGTCTTTCAGCTAGATGGCTGAATGGGGGAAAAGGATGATTTACTGTGAATGAAGAATCTACTTTAAATTTTCAATGCTCTAGTAGTTAACATTAGTAATTTCAGGACTGACAATGTAACTCAGTGGTACAGCAAGGCCCTGGGTTCCATTCCCAGTGCTGAAAATAATTTTTTAGCAATTTCAAAACAAAACAATGAAAAGAAACAGAATAAAAGAGAGTCTCCAACCCATAAAACCCCAAGTGTGTATTTAAGAATGCTCTTATGATATTTTATTTCTATATTACAACAAACACAATATAGTGTCCAGGATCACTAATTTATCTTAAGGTAGGCAAGTGATCTTCAGCAAATATATACAATAAATTATATACAATTAACAGAAAATCCTGGCCAAACATGGTGGCGCATGCTTATAATCCCAGCACTTGGGAGGCTGAATCAGGAGGATCACTGTGAGTTTGAGGTCAGCCTGGGCTAAAAACTGAGTTCAAGGCCAGCCTGAAATGCATAATGAGATCCTGTTTCAAAAAGACAAAAAAAAAAAAAAAAAAAGAATGAAATGCTGCCTACCTCACAGGTGGGTATTCACATTCTAGATCTTTACCAAGGATCCCTCCCACTCAGAATCCCTAGTATCAGTGTTTTGATGTATAGTCAGTCTTGATAAAGAAAATGTCTTTCAACAAAGTTCAAGCCAAAATTTTAAGATCAATTATAATAATTAACCTATGCTTCACTTCCCTTTTAACATTTGGATTTATTATCAAGTGCATTCATCATCTGTTTATCCTCTCTTTAACATCATATTATTATTATGTGATTAGAGCTACTTCCTCTGAACTCTGTCTTATATGAACTCTGGTTCTCCCTTCTCAACAAGTTATTTGTGTTATGTGAACTCTGCGTGTCCCCGCTACTACTTATGTGTTCACCTTGTTGGTGGACACCTGGGTCTTCCTGACAAACTCACTTTCTTCTGCACTAAATACATGGTAGTGAGCTATATAGTTAACAGACCAGGAATTAGGACCAGGAATAAGAGTGAGCCTGGTGTTTAGGTAACTGTCAGTGCAACCCCAGTTCAAATATATAAGGATTATCTGAGTTCTCTCAATATAAATAATTACATTTTGTTTTCTTTACCTAATCTGCAAATAATTTCACTGTATTTTATTGCATATTTTATGCTATAGTTATAGGAGATAATAAATAAACCTAAGTAAGCAATTTGTTCTGTTCACAAACCCATAAACATGCCAGCCAGGTATTGTTAACCCATGGAATATTTATTTCTTTAAAGAGTGACTACTGAAAACCATGCTATGACCTGGCTCCTTGGTGTATCTGTGTTATGAAGGCCTGAGCTTTCCTATTCTTTTAGGGCACAGAAGTGCCCCTCACCATGCACTGTGCTCTCTGTCAACAAGCCGCCTTGGAATTACACCTATAGTCTTGCTCTAATCTCCAGACTGATTTGCTAGTTCAAATTATTGCAATAAGCTTATTCCAAGATTTCACAGTGGCTTCTGATCTGTTTAAATCTTCATTACTGATAGAAAAATTTAGTGTCATCTCCTTTCTAGGGAAAAATTAACTGACACTTCATCTTACATTTACACTCAAGCATTTCATTTTTTTTTTTTGTCTTTTTGAAATATGGTCTCACTATCCATTTCAGGCTGGCCTTAAACTCATTTTGTAGCACAAAAAAAACATGCTGACCCCAGTAGTCACTTGCGGGCAACTAGTTCAAAAGCACTCCATCTAAGGGAATTGGTTCTTAGCACTCACTACATGATCTGCTGACCAGCTCCACGTCCACAGAACTAGAATTCCTAGATTGGGCCCCAAATTTCTGTGGTTGTTACTTTAATAACTCTTATTCATAGTAAACTCTCATAGTATAGACAGCAAAGCAAAAAATATGAAGTGAAAATCTCCTCAAACTTCCCAATCCCATCCTTACTAACCAAAGGTAATCACTATTTAAAAATTTTTAACTATCCTTCCAAAAATGTAGGTATATACAATTGTAAGTATCCCTCCCCAGCACACGTACCTAGAAACACAAATGGAATCATATTCTGCTCCATCACATGCTTTCTTTGATTCAAAATACATGTTTGAGAATTTGCACTTTCAGCCTGTCTAGATCCACTCATTTTTTCACAACTGCAGTTTCATATTATATGAGTGAGTCTTAATTTTTAAAAAACTGTTACAAATATTTTAAGTATTTCCTTTTCATTTTCTTGCATTTTTTAAATTCAACATACCATTCATTATAAGGAATCTTTTTTTTTAACTGGCATTTAAACCCAGGGCCTTTGCACTGAGCTACATCCCCAACCCTTTTTATTTTTAATTTTGAGACACAGTTGGTGAAGTAGGTGTGCCTACTTAGGAGTTTGCCACCTGCCTCAGCCTCCCAGAGTGCTGGGATTATAGGCGTGTGCACCACAGCTAGCATATTTTTCTACACACTTACATGAGCTACTGCAGCAATGAAAGTAAAATTCTTTCAGCTAATGGGAAAACTATACATTATATATGAGTAAGTGTTATAATCTTTGTACACTTATGTGTGTATGTTTACATGTACAGCTGTCTATACTTAGAGATGTATATATACACATATATTTTTCAGACTTACATGAATTTTGAGTGGAATTGCTAAGTCAAAGGATATGTATAAATTTATATATGCACATATGTACAATATGTTTCTTTCCACACTCATATTCATATAGGCTTGCAAAGACACAAAATAAAGTATGGAAACATATATAAATACACATACCATATATATATATACTGTATTTGTAGAATTTATATGAATGAAATACCTGAGTATAACAGCACATATATGACATAAATATACAATTTTGATAGATACTAGAAAGTTACCTTTCAAAGTAATTACATGAAATTATATGTGTGTAGGAGTGACTATCTCCTGACAACTTTGCCACTCTTTCTGCCATACTTATAGTGTCATACAACACTGTTTCTGCTTGCATTTCTTCATCAATAAATAATACTCAGTATCTTGTCATTTATTTTTTGACTATTTGTACATGCCATAAACTGCCCATTCTATTCTTTGCCCATTTTCCTGCTGAGTTTTCTTTTTACTGGCTTATGTATTTATTCATGTATTCTAGAAATCAATCTTTTGTGGCTACCTTTTCACTGGTTTACGTATGTATGTACTCTAGAAGTCAATCTCTTGTCATACATTCAAATAATCTGTCTTGTTTACAGTATCTTTTGAGTTTGAGTTTGAAAATGTGCAATGTTATGAAACTTTCTCATAGAATTTTGATAATCAAGAGTGACCTAAGGGATAAATTTAGCATCCGAGGACATTATGTGGGAAGAAGGATGACCAGACAGGGATGTTCAGTAAAGTTTCCACTTCTACCTCTGCCAATGGGATGAATTTGCTGATCTAAAACTGAACATTGTTTTCCTTTATTAAAAACTCAGAAACCTGGCAGCCCGTTTTTTAGGCCAATGGGCGAGACCAAAGAAAAGCTTCAATATTCAGTGAGTCTTTAGTGAATAAATGGCCCACAGACTATTCGCTCCCTATTGGTACTGGCTTTTGGGACAACAGAAAGAGCACAAGGCTCATAGTCTGAAGGCCTGACTGTTGATTCCAACTCTGTAGTACCTGCTGCCGTGTAGTATCCACGAGTGGAGCCTCTCTGGGCCTTAATCTTCTCACCTGCAAAATAAGGCAAATGACCCAAATTGAGAGCACTACTATAAGATAAAATAAGTGATCAAAGTGAAAGTACACACGTACTGCTTCTCAGTTCATTATTAATTTTTTAAAGAGCACATTCTAAGTCACTTGGAATTCCAAGGATCTCTTTGAGATACTACAAATTAGTTGTTTTGCTAGTGAATCGCCTTCTTAATTGTATTTTGCTTAGACCAATATTAAAATTACAATTTTCCTGGATACCACATCTGATAGCAGGTGTTAGGCAGAGGGGAAAACCAGGATGGAATTTAAAAATTCAGATTTTAAAAATTACATTTTTGATCAAAGCCTGCTCCATCATCATCTTCTTACTCAAATGGCACCCTCTGAAGTGGGCGACTACCTTTCTCCTCAGGGAAGACTGCCATAGAGAGAAAATGGTTATGGCTTAGGCTATACAGGTCCAATAAATACATACAGATCCCTCAATTAAAATTTAGCTGGGAAGCTAAGGTTCAGCAGGTATCCCAAATGTGATGGGATAATGTGATGTCTAATTTTACGTGTCAACTTGGCTAGGCTGTGGCGCCCAGGTTTTTGGTAAAACACCGGCACTCTTCTCTGTGTCTCCACACTGTGGGGATGCCCTGCAACCTACAACCTGCTAGGCCCGCCATCCATCTCCTGAGCCAATTTATTAAAGTATTTCATATTCTCTCTCCACATATACACGTGTGTGTATGTTATATATCTGTATATCTATATCTACCATTCAGAGAGAGAGAGAGAGAGAGAGAGAGAGAGAGAGAGAGATCCTACCGGATCCTTGCAGAACTCTGGCTACCATAAATAATTGTAAGAAATGAATAAGGATCTTCTCTCCCTGTCCCCATGATAGTTTTTTTGCCATAGTTTATCACCCTGTCCGGGCCCAGAAAACTAGAATCCTTCAACTCTGTGCTGACATCTAGCAGCAGCTTTTCCTCCAGTGTTCTTTCTCCACAGCACTCTTCCCTAAAGTGTCGCCCCTTGGTGGCACACAAAAGTAAATGTCGGCCGGGGATATAGCTCAGCAGCACAAGTGCCTGCCCAGCAAGAGCAAGATTCTGAGTTCGATTCCCAGCACAAAATAAGAAGAAGAAAACCCAAATGTCCTCATTCTGCTGCAGTTTTGTAAGAGTCCCTCTTCAAGATTTTTTAGAGGGGACAGGGTGTCATAGGTGCAAAGCAAGCCAGCAGGATCTGGTTCTCATGATGCTTACATTCTATTGTAGATACAGACACCACGAGCAAGTAGACAAATATTTAATGAAGATCATTTCTGAGGCTACATGCTACAAGAAAAACAACGCCCTGGTATGTTGGTGCCTAGGTGGAGAAGCCTCAAGAAGAAGCCAGCCTTGGGGTGGGGGAGGAGGGGTCCATTCCAGACAGAGGGGGTAGCAATGAGGGGCGCAGTGTTCAATAAATTCTGAATGAATCCTACCTGACAGGTGCACTCGTAAAATCTAGACAGATATTTGGACAAAGTGGCAATTTTTAAATGAATGCTAAATCTCACTTGGTCCAACCGATCCGTTTTTCTGTCCTCGGTTTGGACCCAAGTGGCAACAATGTCACGTGATGTGGCAAGGACTGGTAAAGGAAAAGCCGCCTGCTGCTCAGCCTGGCATCTCAGTTACAGCCCGGCCTTAGGGGTCTGCCCTGGCCGATCCAGACCTCACTTTCCTCCTCCGTAAAGGGGTGGGGTGGGGGCTGATGGCCGATACCTGGGCACTGCCAGCTCTAACCCTGAAGTGGAAGTGGTTCCACTTCTGCAGCCACGCCACTAGGCCCGAGCACATGAACGGGGAAGCCAGCGCAAGAAGGGCCAAATTTCTCGACTCCGAAAGCTGGGCCTAGCCGCACCTCTCCTGCACGGCCGCAGCTCTGGCTGGCCAGACTGGGGTCTGACCCAGACCACCGCAGGCCCTGGAGGTCTGCGCAGCCTGTCGGCGCCGCGCACCTGAGAGCGGCCTCTGGAGCTCCACTTCCAGCTTTTGGACGTTCCCGAGCCAGCACGGAGCGCCAGAGCCGGAGACGAGACCTGCCACCGCGCTCGGCTGCTCGGTCCCCAGGCCGCCCCGTGTCCTCCACTCACCCCGCCTTCCTGCTCTTCCTTTCCTTCCCCCGCTTTTCCTGTTCCGAGGGGACCGCGGCCCGAGAGGAGAAGGGAGCGTCTCTAGAAAGAAACGATCAGGGATGTGGAAGAAACGAGGGCCGAGCAGGCGGCGGAGAGCGAGGCCGCGGAGTCCGGCGGCGAGGGGGAAGGGTGCGGGCGGCGGAGCGGGGGCGGCGGACCGGGAGAGGCGGGGAGCAGCCGAGGGGGAGGGGAGCGCAGCAGGAGAAAGAGGAAGGAGGGCTCAGATGCTCAGCTGTGTCTTGCAATTAAAACCGAAAATAAAAAACTGCCGAGATGAAGCGGACTCGGTTCTCGCCCCAGCCCAGCAAATTCGGCGACAGGCAGCAGGCAGGGGAAGGGGCGGCAGAGCCAGCGCGGACCCCCGCCCCGGCAGGGAGGTCTCCACCTACCTGGTCCCGCGCCCCGCCTGCGCGCCCGCCGCGCCCGCGCCTTGCACTGTCCAGATGTCGCGGCGGTTGCGGACAGCGGTTTCTTTTCGTATCGCTGGTTTCCCAAATCTAGAAGCAAAGGCGAGCGGCATTTTCATTCAAAACTGACGTTCAGCTCCTGATTGGCGGACAGAGCGAAGAGATGGCCTCGCTCGTCTTCCTTTCTTTTCCTGTTTCAAATGATCTGATCGGGGACCTGGAAGACCCCGTCAAGGGACGCGGAGGACATAGGACGGGGGCGAGGCCGGCCCGCGAGCGGCGCCCGGGCGGGCGGGCGGAGCGCGGATCCCGGTAGTGCCGGGTCAGGTGACGGATGTTGCCAGGGGGCGGGCTGCCAGAGATGCGTTCCGGCGCAGGCCCGGGGGCTGCCACCATGTGGGGCGCCCGCGCTCGCGGGGGGGGCGGGGCGGGGGTGCGAATAAGGCGGGAAGAAGGTCCTAGGCCGGGCGAAAGGAGCCCAGGAGCCCCGCGGCCCGGCCCGGCGCGCGCCTCCCTGCGCGCGTCTTCCCGGCGCTGGCACCGAACGGTCCCGACGACCCGGGCGCTGCGGGCGCGGAGGGCGCGCGCGGGGAGCGCGAGTGCGCGCCTGCGGGCGGAGGGGCGAGGGCGGCGCGTGGTCGCGGTCCGCACTCGGGGGACGGGGGCGGCGCTGCTTACCTCCGGTGCCAAAGGGCGGCGCGACGGCGCAGCTCGGCGCAGCTCGGCGGCGCGGCGGCCGAAGCAGTATGGTGCGCAGGTTCCGCAGGTTCTTGGTCACCGTCCGGATTCGGCGCGCAAGCGGCTCATCGCAAGTGCGGGCTTTCGTGGTGCAGATCCCACGGCGCGCGGGAGAGTGTGCGGCGCCGGCTGCTCGAGCGGTGGAGGCCCTCTTGCTGATGCTAGTGTGGAGACACCGCAGAGGGCATCAGCCTTATCCTAGAAGACCAGGTAGGAACAGGCCTTCAGGAAGTCCCGGGTG
This sequence comes from Dinomys branickii, assembly GCA_004027595.1. NCBI lineage: Eukaryota > Metazoa > Chordata > Mammalia > Rodentia > Dinomyidae > Dinomys > Dinomys branickii. Next base: position 24,933 of record PVLD010024590.1, read on the forward strand.
CGAGGACGTTTGGATGGTTTTGTTTGGATTGATTTAAGGCATAGACAGATCAGTCGTCTGGATGAGGCTAGGAGGAGGAGGTCACAAGGGCGTGAGGTGGGAGGGGTGCGTTTTCCCCCGTCGGGTTGCAGTTACTTGAAGAGATGTGCATCTTCCAATACAGAGTCTGGAGCCCCCTCCACAAACCTTTTCAAACCTGTGAAACTAAGTGGCTCCCAGAGCTAAGCGCAACTTAGAGGTTTAGAAACATTGGCATTAGGGTT